>OMNZ01094825.1:0-18124 GCA_900303255.1 Lesueurigobius sanzi
GCTCACCTTTGTAGTAGCCTGCATTAACCAGGAGATCGAGAGTGTAGCGTATAAAACAAATTGCTAACATTTTACTATGAGACACGTGGTTAGCCGCTGTTGTTGGTTCCTAGTTGGAGAGAAGTCATGACACCCATCAATCCCAGTGATCCCATTGATGCAGCCAGGGCCGGCACAAGCATTCACGGGGCCCTAAGCGAGTCATGGGGCCCTTGCAACTTGAGAGTGATGCTGCGTTCCATTTCTGGGAAGTTCTAACTGGAACGCCCCCCCCGAAGTCGTATTTCCCACTGGGAAAGTCGGACGATTCACTCAAGCCCCGAGTTGAATTTCCAACATGGCCGCTGCCAGCGTGAACCGTCAGTAGAAGGTCTTGAAATGTCAATTTACAGCACTACAGGCTATTTTTGCGGCACTACATCAGCCACAAACATTGTACGATGACTCAAATATATGTGAAAATCCTGCTGTAGTGAAATTTGCATTGTACATGTGTTATGTGCAAACTACAACAGACGCTGTGCTAACAAATGCTAACAACAGTAGCCCTCATTCATTGGTGACAAACTCCGACTTTGTAACTGGAACGTCCTCAACTGGGATGTGACGTCATTCCGAGCTACGACTTCCAACTTCCGACGCAACACAGAGTCAATACCCCCACCCTTCATCTTGACTATGTTTGTAAAATAAAGTAGTCTACACTGCAAAAAGAAATCAAGAAATTAGTTAAATTTGTAAATTTACCCCTTATTTGGGTAGCGTTAACTCATTTCAAGAATTCTGCCAGTGGTGTAAGTTTTTTACTAACAAAATATAAAACAAATATCTAATCTTACTCAAAATGAGATTAAAAAAAAAACAATATTAATTTACTTAAATATAATAGAAATGTTGTTGGTTTTCTTAATAAAACATGCAAATCTTGAAATTAGTTCCTCATATCAATGGCAAATATAGTAATTTTTAGAAAACTTACTTAATATGAAATAACTAGATTTCATTTTGCAGTAAGTTTGTTATTTTGAGAAGGCATTCGAGATTTGAGGGAAATGTAAGAGGCTCACAACACCTGTAGTACAAATGTACACTATTGGGGGCCCCTGGTTGTCTCGGGACCCTAAGCAGCTGCATAGTCTGCTTATTAGACTGGGCCGGCCAGCCCTGGATGCAGCTGCCATCTACCATGGCGTTGCCCCGTCGGTCCGAAAAACATGGATTTACAAAAGCCCAAAAAACACAGACCACAGACACAGAGATCAAGGTGTGACATCATGTGAATTTAAATGATTAGCAGAGTCTCTTCTTTTTCATGGACCAATAGGTTAGAGTCAATATTGTCAGCTCTTTGGTAACTAAATTTAAACTAAATTAAAAGAAGTTAATGTGACTAAAAATGTGAATTTTGAGGTTCTCAGCGCTCTTGGGAGAGGCATCTCTGAGTACCGGTATTACCTTTGAACCAGGTTTGGTTCCTCAGGTGCTCTTGGTAGAGGCGGCCTAACTGAGCCCTTTTAACCAGGTTTGGTCCCTCAGGTGCTCTTGGTAGAGGCGGCCTAACTGAGCCCTTTTAACCAGGTTTGGTCCCTCAGGTGCTCTTGGTAGAGGCGGCCTAACTGAGCCCTTTTAACCAGGTTTGGTCCCTCAGGTGCTCTTGGTAGAGGCGGCCTAACTGAGCCCTTTTAACCAGGTTTGGTCCCTAAGGCGCTCTTGGTAGAGGCGGCCTAACTGAACAGGTGTCAGCGCCCTTGGGTGGGGCGGCCACCCTCATCCTTCTGGCTGAGCATGCACACTCTTGGGAGAGGTGGCCTTTGCTCCTATCCAGTCTTATGGGTGACATACTTACTGCCTTGACAGCAGACGGCTGTCACTCATCATGCCCGTGGACCCCTGTAGCCAGTGGTGCGCTTGGTGCTATCGCTGATGCATGGAGTTGTCCCGGGCCGCTCCAATCGGGGACCTATGGCTCGGGAGCCAGATGTGGCTCTTTTGATGACTGCAAGTGGCTCTCAGATAAATCTCCTAAAGACGACCACATTGTGTGTAACAATCCAGCTGTAGTTCGAGAGCAGTGCGTATTATGGCCCAAATGCATGTGATCCAATGTTGGTCATAAGTTACCATTCTTCTCCACCTGTACATTGTCCAATCACAGTAAAAAAAAATCTTTTTTTCCAACATGTAAAAACATAAGTTCTCCAGGAACAGTCCAAAGGCTGCTCTGTAGCAGTAAAATTTAAAGGGTTTTCACTTTGAGGCACATGCATTTATTTTGTATTTTGTTTAGTATTTTGACCACATAGGGACATATTTTATCATTAAGTAGCTTTGGAAAATTGGAAAGTAATTACCAATTTTATCCTTAAAAAAAAAAAACAGATCATAAATTCTTCCTAATAATAAATATTTATTATTTCATAACTAAATGGTTACACCCCTAGTAAGAACTATTTTACATATTGGATAAAAAATTCACACATTTAGTTAATGTGTGAATAAAGTAAAATAAATATTGTATGGCTCTCACGGAAATAAATGTTAATTTTTGTGACTTTTTTAGCCAAAAAGGTTCCAGACTCCTGGTTTAGAACATGCCTACTGGGAGTACATTGGTCGGCACGGCTGCGCGTTGCTTATTGCAATAGCGCAGCCTAAGGGCAAGCACACCATTGAAGTAGAAATAAGTTACTTATGTAACTATAGTTCTACGAAAGGTGTGCGCCGCCCGTTCTTTGATCTTCTCAGAGCGGGAAACTATGCTTCAGAGATATTGCAATAGAGCAGCCTAAGGGCAGCGCACACCTTTCGTAGAACTATAGTTACATAAGTAACTGTTATTTTCCATCTGTCTTTCCACCCTTCACTTGCACTCACAAACACACTCATATTTAGTCTAATAAAGAAATAAAACGTAAAAAAGGGACTAAAACATGAACTTCAGTGATACAACAAATCAGCCTCTCTCCATGATACACGTCCTGACCAAAGAGGGCTCTCCATCTGGATAATTGCTACATGGATGAGTTTACCCACAGAAAGAGATCCGCTGACTACCTGCACATCATGAATGACCAGGTTATCCCATTAATGGATTTCTTCTTCCCTGATGGCACATGTCCAGACCTTTGAAAATCTTTTGGATGTGTGCTGGAGAAGGCTTTGCACAGTGGTCACTCTCTCCAGTCATCAATACAAGATTTTGGTGGAAAATGAATGCAAGTGGAAGGAAATAAATCTTTTGATATTGTGGAAGCTTATTGAAACAATGCTACAGCGTGCTCCAGGCCTTCAGTAGCTGATGACGATCTTTGGAGTAAGATCGAAACGTCCTACACTTCAACTACAGAGTACAGATGAAGACTGAAGAATTTTTGCCTACGATGGACAACTCCTGTACGACTGAGAACCTACACAAACGTATTGCTACAGCGAGTGCATGCTAAAGGCGGTCCAACCAAATATTCAAGCCTGTGAACTTGTTTTTTATGGCGACTTTTTGGGGGTCAAGCAGTGTATGTTTGAATACAATATAAATTTGAAATTCATTTGAATTTTTCATCATCTAAACCTAGACTAAAACTTATTTGACTAAATATTGACTAAAATTAAATAACATAGTAATCAAACGAGACTAAAACTACATTAAAATAAGTTGTCAAAATGAGCACAACAACAGTTAGGCTACAACAACAACAACACAGTAAGCTACCTTCCTTTACTGTGCAACTTCCCACTTCTCTCTTCCAACTTGCAAGATTGTCTTTTATGTTTTGTGCTCACTGAAAATATTGCTAATAATTTCTCCAAGCACTGAGGCGTGATGAAATAGAAGATTAATGTTTGTATTTGCTTTTAGAGTGAACATTTGACAGCTTTTAGATTACATTTCTGTTTAAAAGCTATATGGCAGCGTTGAGTTGTTGCTGCACAGTTTGATGTCCAGACACTCTTCTCTAGTCTATAGAAACACAACAGTAATTGATGTTGACCTTTTTTAGGCACAGAGAGTGCTGGTATTATTGTAGACGAGTGCATCTGAAATAATTCTCCAGCAGAACGACTCTTGAGTTAACAAGTGCTGCTGCAGTGTGTAGGAGAAAGCCAGAGACAAGATATCTTTGTAAGACACGGTGACAATCTGAAGCCGGCTGGAAAACTGTGATTTTGAGGCAGAGATATCTATAATATGTTTATTTGGATGGCGCAGTGATGTGTGTGTGTGTGATTTTATTTACCGGGGAATCTGCAGGAGGCACTGCCTGCAGGTTGACAAGTGCTCAATGTGTGTTTGATGGCTCAACTGTGAGACTCTACACGCATTGTATTTTTTTCATTTGAATCAATTTGCGCAGCTTGTTTACCAAAGTCGAACACAGCTAAAAGGAGCACTAGTGTGGTACGGTATCCCTTTGGATTTGTACACATGAATATTAAAACACTGCTTAGGTGAATGGCATGAAACCAAATGGGAAACAATGAGTCAGATTTAGGTGATGGCTTTAGGCGGTGCTTCCATCTGTTGTACAAAGGCATGTGAATAAATTAAGAGGCTCTCCTTGTTTACGTCTCTTCTTACTATTGCTAACGCTCCTCATACTCTGTTGTCATTCTCAGAGGGCCAGCCTCATTCCGAGTTAATTTACCAGCAAAATGAGCAGAGACTCAGAGAGGCAACCCATGGCATTGTTTGAATCAAAAAAAAAAAAAAGCCAAGGCAGGACTTAGAGCTATATTTTTATATCTTCAGAACAATACGCAGCGCATTAATAACCCATTATAAAAAGGAGAAATTACGGATTCTAATCTTAAATCCAAAAGTAATTACCTGGTGCGTGCAGGAAAGAATAGACACGGAATAGCTTTTTTTTTTTTGTATTTGTGTTTCCCTTCAGCCTGTCTTCCTCACTTCAGCTTATAAAACCTAGCCGGCAAACTGCTTTTTCAGATATTTACAGCTCAAAGTGAACCATCAACTAGAACGCGGTGCTACTTTACCACGGCCCCAATCGTGCAAATCCTCCCAGATCATCCGTCAAGAAGAGTGCAGTTTGACACATGTTGGAACAATACATCTTTAGCTGCTGCACTGTATTCCAAGAACCAATATTAAATCATATGAATACCAAAATACCCACATTCTGATGCACATTTTGAAGTTGAAAGCTTTTGCCATAAGTGTACTGTCCATCGGTGGAGATTTACGAGCATATTCTCTTCCATTTCTGTATCACACTGTTCTATGAGGGTGTTGCAGCGGCACAGTATCTCACTGGCATGACTCAGCACTTTTAACTTTTGTGCTCATCCATGCACAATGACCCGCATCTATGGCCGTGTTAATTATGCAACGTGTTTTCATGGTATGGCTGCTGAGTCGCTGTAACTTCTCGTGGCAGTGGGATTATGTGACGTCGGCTATGAAGTGGCCGGCTTTAATATTGCATGAAGCGCCGGGTGCTCGTCGTGAATGCCTTTGACTCATATTAGGGGCAAGAGCAGTCCTTGAGCTACAGATTAAAACTTCAACTGTTCCAAATAAAACATCAAAAACTAAGGAGGATAAAGTATTTGGGGCTTCTGGGCTGGCAGAGTTATTCACAGAAAGACCTTTTAGTAAACTTTTAAGTCTTTGCATTTTGAAAACTTCCTTGGGCAACAGTGGCTCAAATGGTAGAGCAGGTCATGTGAGGTTGATGAGAGTGGCTGGTTGCGGTCAGGAGTTTGGAGTGAATGAATAATGCAATGTGAAGCGTCTTTGAGTGTGTAGATTAGAAGGTTCAAGGTTACTTTTTATAAAACCCATGCATTATTATTATTATTATTATCTTTCATCTAAGGAGCTGGAGGCTGGTCCCCCCTGAGCTCTGACCGGTACCAGTGGCTGGAGGTGGATCTGGGAGAGCGGACACAGATTACTGCGGTGGCCACGCAGGGCCGCTACGGCAGCTCTGATTGGCTGACTGCTTACCTGCTGATGTTCAGTGACACTGGGCACAACTGGAGGCAATATCGACAGGAGGACAGCATTGGGGTGAGTGCACCAGAGCACCATGTGGTGGGTGCTTTGTGACTAAGATATGATTTATCATTTCACACAAAATTCTTCAGTCTTTATCTGTACTCTGTAGTTGAAGTATAGGACGTTTCGATCTCAGTCCAAAGTGAACCAGTTAAACCATCTCCACTGTCATGCTAATGACCCTGGACTACTGGCCGCAGCAGGGCCATAGGGAAGTGTCAACAGCCTTAGAACTTAGCCCAGGGTGAGACAATAAAGAGGTAACGAGCCATATTAAGTATGAATAGGCTAAGACGTTTTTCTACTTTTAGCACCAAGAGAGGAGAGACTTAGAGGTTAACTCCTCCTTCTGGTTTACTCTTAAGAGACCCACAGCGTGCTCAAGTCGTTATTAAGCTCATGACGATCTTTGGACTAAGATCGAAACGTCCTACACTTCAACTGCAGAGTACAGATGAAGACTGAAGATTTTTTGCCTACGATGGACAACTCCTGTACGACTGAGAACCTACACAAATGGAAAGTTCATGCTGTCTTCTTAGTACTGAAATACGATGTTTTCTTCTTAAAAGACAGAAGGTTTTTCTTCACCAGATTTGTCTACTAAGAAGACTTTTGTGTGAAATGATTCAAAAGGAAGTCATGGACACTGCGCCATCTTGTGACGCTTCTGAAGACGTTTGCAGTTAGCAGATGAAACTGGTAAAGAAGGTGAAGACAAACCTCCTGTCGTTTAAGAAGAAAACATCATAATATAAGATATGTAGTCCAAAAAAGTTAATTTGGTCTTTTAGTGGTAAACTGTTTAAGTACTTTCTTTTTGATCAGACCAGTTTAGGTTTATCTGCATACCTGACAGTTTCGATTGCTTCCTTTCGTCAGGTATGCAGATTAACCTAAAGAGGTCTGATCAAAAAGAAAGTACTTAAACAATAGAGATAAGATGTGATTTATATTGATGATGATTTACATATAGAGTTAAATTAGAATCTATTACCAACTCTGGTTCCCGTTAGTCTATTTAGAAGGTCTTGCTGCTGCTTGCTTTCTTCGTTAAATAATTGTCGAAGAGAACTTTACAAATATTATCTTTGCATAAATTGTGCAGCTCAGAATACTAAACTTTTGTTTATAAGTGGTGGGCCCTAACACAAAGTGTAAATGCAAAGCTCGGAGCATACATTTGCATAATATCTTTCACTAGACATTTAGTTCTACAGCACTAGGCATGACTCAGTTTCCTCGTGCCAGTAGATTAGTCTTCTATTATATGGTTACTGACCTGATGTACTTATGAAGTTCTTACATCTGATGAAGAGCAGACATTTGGTAGATAATTTATGAAGGCTATATTGAAATTATTGAGAGTTATGATGCTGCTGTGTGCTTTTAAGGCCAAAAAAAAGCTGCATGCCAAAAAGGCTGCAGTTACTTCTTAACAAACCCAGGAATTAGCATCTCATTTACTTACACAATTGCTTTAAAAGCGCATTCTTCACCCGCGGGCTCTGTGGCGCTCTGTGTTAAGTGCATTACGCTAAGAGTGTATGCGGAGGCAGTCAGACGTTACCTTGTAGACAGACAATTCTCCCCATTAAAGCGATGGCGTGTAGAACAGCCTCAATTTAAAGTTGATGAGAGGTAAGGCTCTCACAGCGAGGGTAAAATGAATGTCAAGCTAAGATTCCTTCCGAGGGACTGGGGGGAGTGCTGAAAAGGCTTTGGAGCTTGTGTTGCTTTCACAGTCGCTATAAATCGGGATAAATCCGCAGCGCGTCTCCTTCGTCTTTCCAAAGCTCCGTATTAGTCAGCCTGGTTTATTAAGGCTTTCGGGGAACAAAGTCATCGGCTGAACTGCTTCATCAGTCACTATTCCTTCAGGACCTTTCTCCTTTAAGCGCAGAGGCCAGAGTTGAGTGGAGCTGAGTAATGCTCTCTCATTCCCTGCCCCTCTCCGTGTCTGTCTTCGAATGGGTGCCACTGAGGTGAGCCACAACAGATGGTGGAGGTGGAGGTGCTTCACTAATTTGAGAGAAAAGATTCATTTAGATGCAATGGAAGCGCAACAAATATAAGAGCATCTGTAGTTTTCAGAGCGATTCTAACAATATAGTTTAATGTACAATTCTGACAAGAATGAAGGACAGACCGCGTAGTAAATCGCAGTGTTTTAAAGAAAATCAAATGAAGGTCAAGGAAAACCCGAAACAATTTCTGCAGAATGTGTAAAACAAATATTTAATTTAACAAATCAAAATATTTTCTTTTTCCAGTTTGTTCTACAAAGTTCACATTGGTGATAGAGGCTAGGCTAATAAACAGATTGAGGCTAGGTTGAAGATAATAAAAGGGAAATTTCAGCCAGAATCATTTGGCCTTCGGGCTTTTGAATATAAGGCTATTAAATAGTCCATTAGTCACATTTCCTGCGATGCCTGTCACCTTCAGTCGGCCATCATCTGCATTTACTAAGACTTTCTGTGGGAAACGCTGCTCTTGCTTCACCTCCAAAACCTTTGTCTCCCTTTCCGTATTTCCGACCACTTTCTCTGTTAATTAAAAGCTCCCACAGGAGGACTCTGTATCCAGGCTTGGCTATATATCAAACACATCCTCGCTGAAGGTGAGGCTGCGGTCTTCACTCACCTGTTCAAAGACATGGATGGACCTCAAGTTGATGATTTGCACTTTTTTTTTTGTCTTTCTTTGCAGAAACTCTTTTTTTTTTAATCAGTAGAAGACTTGCGTAGAAATGAACAGGTTAACGTTATATTCAGCTGAGTATTGGGGAAAACTCCTACATGTGCTGCTGTAGGATTGAGGAGGTTAATAACTGTTATTCTCCATGGACTAAGTGTTTACCAAAGCATCAAACACATAAAACTACAACTTGTGCTTTACAAATCTAATTTTCTACCTGATTGAGAAGGCATTCACCAGGAACGTGACCTTATCTTCCCACCATTCCTTTCATTAAGGAGGAAAATCAAACGCATCAGTTCCCGCACATGCCTCTGGGACTGTGGCTCAACCTCAAAGAAAAGATGAAAAGGGAAATGTTCACTTATACAGACGCCGATCTGACCAAAAGAGGGTTGTTAAATTGAAGAAAAATGTGGTCGTTCTTATAACAAATGAATAAAAAGAGTTTATTTTTGTAGTTGTTTTCAGGAAACAGTAACGCTGACAGTGTGGTACAGCACAAGCTCCAGCAGACAGTCATCGCTCGCTACCTACGCCTCATCCCACTGGACTGGAACACCAACGGCCGCATCGGACTCAGGGTCGAGGCCTATGGATGTCCTTACTGTCAGTATTGGAATACCATGTCACATTACAAAAATGCAGTTTAAATGTTTAAAGGCAGTATATATGGGGTGTTTGTCTTCAGTTAATAATGATTATTATTCGGTTCATTAGAGTAAGACAATAGGTATAATAGATGTTATCTCTGTACCATGACATGTTTCAATGGGGAAACTCTCGCCTTCCTCTGGTACAGATAACATCTATTATACTTCGTCACCATAGGATTGTACAGTTCCATCTGCTTTTTTAAGTAGTTCTGAGATATTTAATTTTAAAGTTTTAACAACTCCACAAATGGTCATATGTTTTTGCTTATAAAAACCTCAAAAATGCACCAATGTTCGGAAGGGGACTGGTAACAAGAATATGTGAAAAATGTCAGATAGAAGTTGGGATGGGTACCGAAAACCGGTTTCATCATGGCCCCGGGGCCACGTGTGCCGGTCCACTCAGACTGATAAACTCCAGCCTTAACGGTCCCCTAAAGACAGTCCCCTGATGAGTCGCGCTAATGTCACACGCTCAAATCAGCACTTTCTCCACGATTCATTCTCTGCATCTCTGATCTTCCTGCCCAGTGCTGCCCAGCCCTTCTCCGCGCTGCATCCCTGTTTCTCTCTGTTCTGCTCTGACTAGGCAAACACTGGTGCGCTGGGAAATGTCTTGCTAATTGTTCCTTTTGTTGTACAGACACTCCGCAGTGCTGTTTGAGCCACGCACTTTTCAATCATGGTCCGTCCTAAACTAAAACCATTTCAGGACAAGTCTATTTCTCCACGAAAGCGTCGCGGTGGCGTGCACGCCCTCAAATGCTCTACCACGTGCATGCGCTCAAATGTGTTGTGCTCCCTCGTGCACGCCAGTCACAAGTTACAAAACATGAGTGACAACGTGGAGTAAGTGTGTGTGTCTAGTTTAATTTACATTTACATTTAGGCCCCGCCCCCTAGAGCCAACTATAACCAACAGCCTGTGAATAACATAACTAAGTGTTTAAAAACACTAAACCCAAAGATGCTAAATCTTTAATAGTATTTATTTATCACACATTTTGGTTTATGTGTTAAACAGCACGGTAGTGTAGCAGTTAGCGATCCCGGACAGGGCCTTTCTGTGTGGAGGTTGATATTCTCCCCGTGTCTGGATGGGTTTCCTCCAGGTGCTTCGCTTTCTCCCATCAACCCAAAACATGCACATTAGGTTAATCCTCCTGCCAGGTGATTCTGACCATGAGCCTGGCTCCATCTGGAGATGAGTCCCCGGGCGCTGAACTCGCCCACTGCTCCTTGACGGATTTCCCCAGTGGCATCGAAGGATGGCTTTAATTCAGGGGACAAATTTCCCTACGGGGACAATAAAGATGCTCTATCCTTTCCTTCCTTTCCTGAACTTGATCTGGAAATAAATCAGGTCCAAATGTAGAGCAATGAATATTTTTCGCATTGAAAGCACTAATAAGAGTAAAGTATTGGATCTATAAGGAGAATCAATAAGAGTATTGATAAATCCTTAACAATAACCATCCTGTCATAGAACAGTATCATTCTTACTCTAATGAACCGAATAATAATCATTGTAGCACGCTCTCTTTATAACAATGACAACTCAATCTGGGTGCAAAGAAGGTTTTTTTTAATGTTTGTATACATACTGTAAATTGATAAATCAACATTACAATTGTTATAAGTAATAAATATTAGATATGAGCAGATACTGTAGATCAGTGCTGCTATGGCCACCATCACTCTATAATGCCAAGCTGCCACCCAAATAACAACTGAATTTAGTATATGAATCATGTAAAATAATTTCCTACAAATTATAGCCGAATAAGCATTGTATAATCCTGTAAAGCTAAACTCATGATCAAAATAACATTTTTTTTACAGACTAAGGACCATTTTTGTGTGTTTTAGCAGTTACATAATTAAACAATGTTACCCACCCATGAGAACCACTGCTGTAGATAATGTGTCCACAAATATTGTTTATGAGCATAGGCCTATATTTACAATTATCCTGTCTCTCCTCCTGCAGTCCATCTAGCCTCCTCCCTCCCACTGTCCAAGGGTTGACCTAAATTGCCTATAGTGAGGGAATATAAAATTGAACAATTGGCACTATATGTAGTGACCGCCTTGCAACAAATGGGCTATTGTCCACGGTGCACACTGCCTCAGGACCACACAGGCCTGATGGAATGAAGCGGTGGAAGTAATTGAAACAGTTAGATGAAGCCATGTTGGTCAACCTCATAATTTACATCCTCCGAGAAGAGTATGTGTGGAAAAGATGATTACACAAGACTTCATCGAAAGACATGTTGTATGAATGAAAACATAAAATGCCGAGGCGGGGAAAGCAATGCACTCGAACAACAGAGAGATAATCATCACTATTGTGGACTGGAGCAGTGGGTGGCCTCACAATAGGGACTCTAATCGATACATTTCAGCTGACATTTCACATTTGACGCCTGAGCAGTGCAGCCTTTTATAGCTTATCTTTGGTCTTCTGGTTATCGAAGCCACCTGTAATCTTTTCACACTGTAAAAAAAGAAAAAAAAAAGTGGAAATAGCTACCGTATACTCACGAACATTTGATATTTCTTCCAGATTCAGACTTGGTGAGCTTCACGGGTCAGAGCAGTCTACTCTTCAGGCTGAGTCCGAAACCCACCATGGCCAAGCAGAGCATTTCTCTCCACTTCAAAACACTGAGGAACTCCGGGACGTTGCTCCATGCCGACGGACAGAACGGGCACAGCGTCACCCTCGAGTTGGAGAAAGGAAAGCTCGTGCTCCGTCTGCAAACCGGTAAGACACACCCACAATTTATCATCATATAGACAAATATTTGCACATCAAGAACATTTAATTTTGTAATGTTAGCTATTGAAAAAAAGTCTTGTTTTTCCGCTTATTCCAAGTAAATGATTTGGTATTACTACTTTGGGATAAGTCCAATACAAATATACAGTGCGAAGGTCAACTGTGACAGATATTGCCAGTTTAGGTGAAGTGGTTTCAGCGCCTTTTATCTTTTTTTGTCCCTAACCCATTACCAACTTAAAGCTTACGACTGTGCAAAGCCTTATGAAATGCGTTTACAGTATTACCATTTCATTAATTGGTCCACTGACTTAATGCCTATTTTGGTTCTTCGTTCCTTATGTCTGCTTTCTTCAGCAGCACTTAGCGTTTCATACTTTGTTCCACTCTGTGTGCGCAGAGATGTCCAAATGGCCTCACGATATATTGGTTTATTAAATAGCACGCACACTCCCCAATATAATTCATTTTTATCTTCCCTAAAATGCATTAAAATGTTAATTTAGACTTTTGCAGCTCACACGCTGATGGCATGGCTTAGTATGGAGAATGTGTATTATAGCCGCTCCGCTGCAGCTAACTCTGTTGCTCTCTGAGTTTGAGCCAGTTGAAGTGACAGAAATTGATTCATGCTTTTGAAATGACTTTGGCTGCATGTTCAAATGTCATAAATATAATCAGCATGCCCACTGTTTTATTTATGCATCTCATCCTGTCCCAGTAGTGCTCTCTGATAAACACTCCAGTGATTTCAACATAAATGTGGGATTTAAAAGCCTCTTGGTAAAAGCATTTCCATACACAGATCAGGTAAAATTATGACCACTGGCTAGAGTGAATAATAACACAGGTCATCTCTTTATAAAGGAGGCTTTCAATGTGTCTGAAGGTGCATTAGGCTGCATTAGGTTATTAGGTTATCCTGCAGATGTTTAGGAATTTCATGTGGATATGGCATGAAGGTCTTTGGTTTGATTCCTGGACTGTCTGTGTGGAGTTTGCATGTTCTCCGGGTCTGATCTGGTTCCGTCGTCGACACTAAGCAATAGATGAATCCAACACTTTGAGACTCCACCTTGGTGACCATGAGCCTCACTCTAAAGCTGGAGATGTGGCTTACTCACGGCCTCATTGGACCATTGAAGGATGGGTCAAAGGCAAAGGACAATACGGGGAGTTTAAAGGTGCACTATGTAACTTTTTATGTGCAAAAAAAATACCTTGATGGTGGGTTAATTGTTTTAGGGTTTCTGGTATGAAAAACACGAACCTGGAGCCTCACAGAGGACAAATCATGTTTTTATGCTGAAAATTGGCCTAAATGGGTGCATAAATGGTCAGTCTTGTCCCTTGATATTACTTTCAAATTCAAAGCTCATTTGAATTTGAATTATCCAGTGCAATTGGCTTTGGCGGTATCTCTGACCAAAGAATTGCCTACGTCAGTGATCCTGTTGCGTCTCACACACGCCGCCCTAGTGTGTGGAGATGGAATAGCGAGAGCATCTTTATATAGCATTTAGTTAGAATATTTATATTTGTATGGAATATTTCATTTGTATAGATAACTATCTAGTGTCAATTACTTACTTGTTCAATAGTGTAGATTTAGGTTTAGCTGTTAGTGTTGGTGTTAGATTGCACGATCTGATATCACCAAGCAATTAAGAGTCCAGGACCAATGTCAAAGTTGTTTGCCCAGGACCAATGTTGCAGCCAGCCAATCAGGGGTCAGTTGTGCTAGATAAGGGGAGGGACTGCCTGCTTTCAAAACTTGAGATGTCTTGACAAAAAATAAGGTTAGAAACAGGGAACAGTCTGCTGTAATTTTGGATAGATATATGAGTCGGTTTGTCTGAAAACGTACCTAACCCTAAACCTAGCCCTAACCCTAACCTTAAAGATTTCCCTGTTCCTAAACTTAATTTTTGCCATGCCATCTCCCTCCCCTTATCTAGCACAACTGACCCCTAATTGGCTGGCTGTAACATTGGCCCTGGACTCTTAATTACTTGGTGATATCAGATCCTGCGTGTTAGATTAGTTGCATTTAGCACAGACCATACTTTAGTGGTCTCCTTATTTAATCGCTGTTATTGCGCCAGCCCAGACACTCACCCCCCGCGCGTCACCCCGAAGCCTCCAGCCACCCCCCTATTGCCATGATTTTTAAACTTTGGATGTGGGTGGAGGAAGCCTCTGGCACGCCCTGTTAGGCTGTCTTTAACCTCTTAAAACCTACAGGAGGTGGTTAATAGGCTGGTTATTAGTGGGGAGGGGGGGAATGATTTTTTTTTTTTCGTTTTGTTCAAAATTCAATAAATCAGGCTATTGACAAAAAGAAGGACAAATCCTTCTGGGCAAACCTTCAAAATAATGTTAACCTCTTAAGCCCTAGGCCTTTTTCTCCAAAAATCATGTCTTTACATCCCAGGTGTACATGGCTAATCTTGCTGTCCACACATTTGGTAGAGCTTTGGGAAGTGAAATAAAAATAAATGATGTTGTTTGACAATAAAATGAGGTTGCCATGGGTTTGAATGAATTTCCGCCTGAAAAAAACACACATTTTTCCGCAAAAAGGCCTTTTTCCTCCCTGTGATGTGGCAAATAACAACAGAAATGGATAATCCCACATCAGCTGTCACTAATTTGCAACTTTGGAATATTTTTCTGCGTAAAACACGTAGGTCAGTAAGTGTATCTGAAAAAAAAGTCCCCATTTTGGGGGACTTTAGGTCTTAAGAGGTTAAGGTGCCATGCTTACCCCCATAGAGCCACTGGGCCACTAAAAGGTAAAATACACACCAATATCAAGTTTGTTTGTTTTTCACATAAAAAGAGAGTTATCCCTGGTTTGTGTTATTGGTCATAAAAAGATGGCATCATTAACAAGTGGTTATAAAGTAATGCTTGCTTGGTACAAAGATGTGTCAGCTTCTTGGTTTAAGCATTTTTAGGTGCAACGCTCTCAGTATTGTTTGTGTATGATTTAGTGCGGCAGCGTCACCTTTCCCTTTTATATTGAGGTCCTCACTGTGATTTATAACCGTGTTGTTATTGTCTCTGTTATCAGGGTGTAAATAAACAGATACGTCCCCCGCTGGCGTCAGCGCGAGCCAGCTTTGTTTAACTTTACTGCCTGCAACTGCCTTGTTTTATCAACCGAGAGATTTCTGACTGATCAACACAACGCAAAATGATCTTCCAAAGCCCTGCGTCTTTATGCTAATTGCCCTTCACAATGAGCAGCCATGAATACAAATGGCCGCTTGTTGTTGGAGTTTGAAATGTGAAAATTGGTTTTGACTGATTTTGATGCGCACTCCGGAAGAAGATGAAAAACGCAAATTACAATGTTTGGTTTTGTCGAGAAAAGGGGGTAATTTGGAGCGCGGTTTGACACGACAGCGTAAAATTTAAAGGTGCTGTTTTGTTTGTGTGCGATCCATCCTAATTATACGTCGAAGCCCGAAGGAAACTGGTAAAACAATTACGTCAGCGCCTCATCTGATAAGAGCTGTCAATAACGGCAAACCAAATTAGATCCGAGGTTGCAGAGAATTCCTTGTTTCCGCATGATTAGGTGATATGGCCTCGGGGAACTCCACGGAATAATTTAACATTATCGGAAATAAGTGTTCAACATTTCAATACGTTTTTAAATCAGCCTGAATGACTAAATTATTAAAAATTGCCCTGCCCTGACTGTGTGGCTGAATAAAATATGCATTTAGTATTGTCTGGTGCTGGCTGGATGTAATTGTGAGTTAGTGCAATGAAGCTGTACTTGGACTAGATTGAAAAACCTCTCACCAGAACAATACAACCATGAAAAAGGATATTTTCATACTAAAATGTAGCACAGAGGTTGAGTGGTTAGTGCTCTCTCCTCACATCAGGAAGCTCTTGGGTTTGATTCATCATTCAGACAATGTCGGTTGATAAAATCTGGGTGTTCTGGGTTTGGGTACAATAAAGTATGTATTAACCTTACCTTTAAAATATGGTAATATAAGGTATGGGAAAAAACCTCCTAGAAGAAATGAGGGGAAGCTAATTAAGTTTTAACAGCTGCGGATATTTTTTTTTACTCTTCAACAAAGTTTTCCTGCTTTACTAGGCACTTTTTCGTCTTGGCTTAGCTGTGACCTTAGACTTACAGAAATGCCTCCACTTTTTCACAAAGTTTATACATTTACTGACTGGAGGCAATAGCCATACACACAGAATATAATATAAAATGAAATATATTATGTTGCAAACTTCTATATTTTTTCAAAAACAGACCATATTCTGTATACCGGCGGTCCTCAACTGGTGGGCCTGACTTCAGATCGATACAATTAACACATTGAATTAAAATAGAAGAAGAGCTTTATTGCATTCACTCCATACCCGATAGTTGTCCCTGGAGGCGGCGCGGCAGAAGCGAAGCACCAACGGACCTACCCACCCACCCACACATCATTCCCCCTGGCCTATTGTACATGTTTTGAGTGGTAGGGGGAAACCGGAGCAGCCGCGGGGGAGAACATGCGCCATTGCCACCCGAGCACCATTACAGATTGATCGATCTGTTCAGCTTAAGTTGGGACATGTGCGGAAAGTTACAAAGGACCTCGAGCTGATTCAGTTACCTCTGATATATGCTATAGACAAACATTGAAATAAATTGTTTATTTGATTTTTGTGTTAAAAACAGATAAACATGACTTTTACTAATATGGTTAATGAGTTAGACAATAAAAAATCAACAACACTACAGTCAACTTTCCATTTTGCATTTTATGTCTCAGAGTCTGAACTGCACCTGTCTGTGTAAGTACGAGGCCTTACACCTTCTCTTTCTCAGACCACACTCACATTGGAAAGCCTCTCATTTATATTTAATGTCTTAAGTGCGTTTTGTTGCTACTGCCTTCCTCTAAGTCAAATGAGGCGGCTTGCATATCAATTCCTAGTAAAGTAAGCAAGACAGAATTTTATCACCCTGTTTTCCTTATCCAGACTTCCTGATTCTCCGTGTCCCTTTAGTGTTAATTTGGATGTTGTCTTAGTATTTCTTTTTTTCTTTTTGGGTCAGATTTTGCAGCAGATGTAGCTCGGCTGTAAATGAGTTCCCCAGGTGAGGCTCCTTGTGGGAAACTGCCACGTTTATGTTTTTTAGATCAAAGGAAGACATAACAACACACAATGCCAGTAAACAAGAAGTGGGCAGACAGGAGCGCAGTGTGTCTTTGCTTCAAAACTTGAGAAAAGGACAAGACACAGGCCCAAGTTTGTCTGTTTTTGGGTAGCACTTTACCTTACACTTTACATTTCAGCCTCTATAATGTTCTTAAAGGGTAACTAAATGGGCGTGCAAGAGCCTTACTCCATTCCATATATTATGTATAATGAGGAGGACTGCGCGTGTTTAGTTAGGCGCAAGGCAGTCTGGGAGATGTATTTCCTAAAACTACTGCTACACATTACAGCCATGGATTACAGCACACTCAGTTAAAAAGTACATAATTTAGAGGCAATATCTCATCTTGCTAACTTAATAGGAGCTTTGCTCTGATATAAATTTACAATCTGAGTGTAAACAAACAGGATTAAGTGGCTTTGAATTATGAACGTGATGTGCAACTTTGCCGCCCCCTAGTGTGCGATCTGTAGATTTCTTCAAACTCCTCGTGTGCATGTTTGTGGAGACTCCAATGGAATGTCAGTCTCGCTACGGGGCGTGTGGGAGACTGACATTCCGTTGAGAGCAGAATAAATGATGTAAGCAGACCTTGGCCTACGTAGGCAGGACTGTTGCGGCAAACTGACACGCAGAATTCAAAGTCACATGCGTTGCCGTCGTTCAAACTCAAGAGGGAGCAACACTGATGTTTTTTAGCACTAAACGAAGATTTCTACTAATATGCACTAACATGTCAAAATAGTGACATGGACCTGTAGCCAGCTCTATGA
>OMNZ01094831.1:0-12548 GCA_900303255.1 Lesueurigobius sanzi
GAAGCCAACAGGACAACATCATCTGCAAACAGCAGATGATGCTGATGATGCTGCCGACCCCATACTCCCTCAGCACCCCCCAAAGGACACCACGAGGGACATGGCCGAACGCTTTCTCCAGGTCCACAAAACACATGTGAACTGGTTGGGCGAACTCCCATGAACCCTCGAGGACCTGATGGAGGGTATAGAGCTGGTCCAGTGTGAACCCTGGAGCACCTGATGGAGGGTATAGAGCTGGTCCAGTGTGCCGCGACCGGGACGAAAACCTCACTGCTCCTCCTGAATCCGAGGTTCGACCATCAGACGGATTCTCCTCTCCAGTACCCTGGAATAGACCTTCCCGGGGAGGCTGAGGAGTGTGATCCCCCTGTAGTTGGAACACACCCTCCGGTCCTCCGGAGGGTGTGTTCCCCCATCAACCCAAAACATGCACATTAGGTTAAATCCTCCAGCCAGGTGATTCTGACCATGAGCCTGGCTCCACATCTGGAGATGGGTCCCCGGGCACTGCACTGCGGTCGCCCACTGCTCCTGACAGACTGCCCCAGCGGCATCGAAGGATGGGTCAAATGCAGAGGACAAATTTCCCTACGGGGACAATAAAGTTCAAATCTCAAAAAATTCACTTTAACCTTATCCTTAAGTGTTGCTTTCACACATGACCCATTTGGTCTGCTTGAAATCATATTAATTATTAATCATATTATCATATTAAGCCCGGAAGGTTTTTTTGAGACAAATTTTCGGAGGGGAAATTTACATGTAAATTGCAGGCTTTCTCAGCCTGTGTAGGGTCTACATCATATGTGTCAAACACAAGTGGCCCACGGGCCACGAGATGATTTCATCCACGAAAGTCTCTAGCCCATTCTTGTGAGGAGATGTGGATGTTTAACGAAATAACGAAAATGTTCACCCTAGTCCAGGTTTGGGCAAACTTTTTGATGCAAGGGCCACACTGGGTTTTTGAAGGTGGGCCAGACTTGTTGTAGTAAATAGGGTTGAGGGCATTTACAGTACAATAGATCACCATTTACAAAAGCAACAGAATAGCAGCAGGTGTGACTTATCTTTCTTCATTTTGTCAAACAGAAGGTGTTCTGTAACTAGTAAAAGTTTTGCTTTTAGTGTTTTTCGGCCCTGGTGACACAGGCTTGTAAGTGTTAGCCATTATTATTATATATTAGGCTACAGTATTGGCTTTAACCAATTTTAAAATGTGCTAATTATTATTATTAATTTATTGACAAAAATGTTTTGTCAATGGTATTTTCCTGTTTACAATATATGTGGCCCACGACCCGCCATCGTAGGTGAATTTCGGCCCACGACCAAAATGACTTTTTCATGGTTGGGCCCAGCAGTGAGAATAATCCTGAAACTTTTACAGGAGTGTGCTACTGTAGCAATATTTTAGCAAAAACATACAAATCATTAGTTGCTCAGCACCTTCACAGCCCGGACAGCGGTAATGTGAAGTTGACTGTAACTTTCCTGCATAGCACACAGCTATGTAGACCCTGAAGTAATGAAACATCCTCTGTGCTCCACCGGCAGACTCCACTGAGTGTTCTCGGAGTCGGACATAATCGTAGTCCAAAACATAAGTCTCATCCTGCTCCAACTGTTTACATGATTAATACAGATGAGGCACTGACCTTTCATCTGACCCTCACACTTGTAACTAAAGTGCAGTTATCTGACCAACGACATAACACGAATCATTCTTTGTCATTTTTCTTGTCCTTCTTTAAACTATTTTCTGAATGTAAAGTTCAGTACAAAAGCAAACTGTTCTCAGAAATGCAACAACGTGAAAACTTCACATCCACATCCCCAATTGTACCTGTCAACCAAACCAGTGTGACTGTACCACAATGTAATACAATCATTTCATAATAGGAACATGTATTGCAAGCTTGACAAACTTCTTAAAGTCCCTCACAGCTGCCCTGGGGCTGCCTGACTGAGGTGTGGAGCTGGGACTGAACCTGACGCTGCCACTCCAAAGTCATCGGCGTCAAAGGAGGATGGAGCAAAAGTGATACTAATATTATCAGTGGCATTTGTACTCAAGCAGCTGTGGTAAAAGTCGTAATTGAGGCAGTATTATTTAGCTGTGCATACAAACTTAATATTTTAAGACTGTTATCTTGGTCTAGTTGGCCTCCATTCTTTACATTGTCTATTGCTTCATATTAAGCCCATAAAGCCAATGGTCTATAATAAACAGTGATGTATGCAGCGTTTAACAGTGTGCTATATTAACATTAAGGCTTACACCAAATTGTCCCATGGATTACATTTTATCTTCCAGGCATTACACATAATTAATGCGGGACAGTTATAGTGCTGGCTAATGCAGATAGAATGTACTGAGGGTCTGCCTAACATCCCAGTACAAGATAAATAGGGATTTCCACACTAAATCATGCAAAGCTAGTCGACTATGGAGCGTCTGAATAAAAACCACAAGCCTGGAAATTTGCATAATAGACCCGCTTTTGGGGTGGATGTTAATCTTTCTCACACAAAAAAAAAAAAATGTTGAAATGCAATTTGCTGAGTTGCAATTAAAATGCCCATTGATCTGAGTTAAGTCTCTTTATTTGTGTAATCATTATTTCTGTGGACGTGGAGAGTCTCTTCAGGGATTAGAGAATGAGGGAAAGCCAGTAACTTCATCGTGAAACTTGTTCAGACTGTTTTCGAAAGCTTCTACTTCGTTTGTATATTTCTTTGACTATTTTCTTCATGAATTGTTTATGTTTTTGTACTTTACAGACACACATCACTTCGATTTATGCTACAAACTGTCAAGGGTAAGGTCCAAAAGTTGTGTATAGGCATGAGCTGCAGGCGGAAGTCTGCTTTATTTTATTTTTTTCAGCTGTTTGCTCTCTTGAAACTTCCACCTGTGAACAAACAGTGTTTGTTGCACTGACTCAGCGTTTCTCCATAGATTAACATGGAATATAGTAACTCCAAAAGCCATTTTATCAAAATGCATTTTTCTCACATTGGGGCAATAACATCGGCATTTTAGTAGCATCTACAATCATCTACCTCTTGTACCTAAGTTTTCCTTTTTTTAAGCGGGACACTAGAGGTGAAAATTTTTAAGTGATATCAATTTGAAACTTTTGCTGTAGATCACGGAGATAGAAGAAAAATATGTATTGCAAGTTTTGACCTAAAAGTAATTTTAGGTTTTCAAATAAAAATAAAATGTCCAAATGGGCTATATTTTTTGCCATGAAATCTAAATAATGGATAGAGGCAGGTTTTAATGTATGGTTTATTTTGTTGACATATTATGGTTGCAATGATTTATTCAGAGGGAATTTAGAATATCTTGTTTAGTTGTTGAATAAAGTAGGTATTAGTGAATAAATCTGTAATCTGTAAAGTTAAAATTTTGCCTTGATTTTAAGGGTTCAAAACTCAACAAATCAGGCTAAATATTGAAAAATCCTTCTGAATAAACCTTCAAAAATATTGTAAAGTCCAAGACCGGAAAGTTTGTCTGTAGGAGATACTAAATTGGAGATGTTGTCTCCACAATGTGAGAAAAATGCATTTGGAGAAAGTGGTCATTGAATTTACAATTTCCCATAATAGTTCTATGGAGAAATGCTGAATGAGTGCAAAATGTATACTCCTTATTGTAAAGATTAGGTCATGTATCCAAGTTAAATTGTACTGTATATGTTAAAAGAGCAAACTGCCCCGAAGCCAAAATAACAAAAATACTTGTCTGTAGCGTATATATTATACTATATTAACTCTTCTTAATATAGATAGAAAGCCTTTTATTGCAGACACGTGATCCATAGTAAAAAACAAAAAAACACACACAATAAATATCTAATAATATCTAATTGATTGCATGATTTGTTGAGTTTTTATCCCCAAAAATTCAGGGATTTATCAATATCCAAAATCCCCTCAATGAAATAAAACCATACATTTAAATCTGGCTCTTCAGATTTTGTCACCAAAATATAAGCAGTTTTGGCCATATTTACACAAAAAATGCCTTATTTTTCACATGAAATCATTCAATAAAACAAAACAGTATTTCAAAGTTTCAAATCTATACCACTAAATCATAATCTTAACAGGGCTTTTGAAGAAGCCATGCCAATTTTAAAATAGGTACATCAGACCAGGCAGATACAAGTTGTACTGTAGTTTATTGATCGAAAGTAAAAGCTCCTTATTGTTTCCCCGGGGTCTATAAAAGTGCATACACAAAGGTAAAAGCACTAAATGGAAATCAATACAAAGCAGAAAAAGACGTGTACACATGCAGTAGCATCAGAGAGACGCTGTACTGGATGGGAGGCATGGGAGGTCTTATGTGAAGAGACAGGACTGACTCCAAGTGGGCTGATGGATCGAGGAGATTTGTTTGCTTTTGTGGTGCCAGCATCATTTATCTGCAGCTCTGAGCAGCCTCCCAGCGCTCGCCCCGGCTCTATGACAGAAATCAATCAGAGGCCAATCGTCCATACACTTGCCCTGATGTGGCACACCATCAATACAGGCATTAAAGGGGGGTGGAGGGGGCGTGGAGGTGTACGAGGAGCCAGAGGTGAACGGGGCAGACGGGATGTAAGAGGCGATACGGGAGGTATGTGAATCACAGGATAAATACTCATAGAAATGACTTATTTGAGTGAAGAGGAAGGTACTACTTTAAAGAGCATAATGACACATGAGACTAACGTATACATTGGTGTCTAATAATGATGTCCCTAATAATGTCTGGGTGGGGCTCTCTTCACTGGCTACTACATTTGAATTTCCTGATTGGCTGGTGCCAGTACCAAGCCACTCCCACGCTCTGCCCCCATGGCCCCACCCACACACACCTCATTGACAGAGAGGCAGCATATTCACAGCTGTGCATCTAGCGATTATGTCATAATAAAATCCCATTTGTTGGTCCATGTGTCTTTATTGAAGCGTATTTGATTGAAGGGCTCTGTGCCGCCGCATTTCCACGTTCAGTCCTTCTCCAGCGAGTCTCTGGCTCCACCATCAACCTGCGGTAATCGCTACAAAAGCTCATGCCGCTTATATTGCGATGCTTAATTCACGCAAATTGCACCATGGAAAGTTAGATGCGCATCGACGTACATTCATATACAGCGTCGCCACTTCCTATACGCTGGAAACGCGCTGTGCGTGGGGCACCAAGTGCTCCAAGGGGCACCACATTGACGACTGATTGAATGACATGGCACAGTATTTGCACTTGTTTTTAATTGACAAAAAAACTGAGTTGCAGAAGTTTCTGTCAATGCGGCCAATGATTAACACACAGAGCTTTGAGTGTTGCCTGTGCGGCACGTTTCCCCGTTCATACAACAGACATAACGTAGTAAGTTCATTAGAAAACACGAGTTCAGACTCCGGCGACACATTTGCAGCTTGTGTGGTGTTTTCACCACCAAACTTTCTGCATAGGGCACCAAAATGGCTAGCAGTGGCCCTGTTCACATAGGCTTAACACAGAAGTTGGCCATGTGGTTGCGGTTGCGTTTGGTGGGAATGCACCTAAAGCCTCCGGACATCAACATATCGCATCAGCAATACATTGTTACAGAGCACTTGACAATACGCGTATCGTATCGAGTCACCTTGTATCGTGATATGCAAATTATGAAAGAAAATTAATCAAATCTGCTTGTTTTATCCCTTGGTTTATTCAAAACAAATCACAACACGCTCACTAACTACTGCAATTGCAGGTTTCGGTTCCTCAACATATTTAGCATAATAGAAACTACTATTTATTGTATCTATGAGAAATTTTTTCATCAGTTTCTTTGTTTGTATTATGGACGCTGTATCGGGATACACTTGTATCGTATCGTACCGTGAACCCTATATCGGGATATGTATCGTATCATTGACCCTGATACGATACATATCAGGGTATTGCCAACAACTTCATCGTATCATGAAGTTGTTGGCAATACCCAGCCCTACCGGACACGCCCCTTTCCTGGCAATTTTCCAATTTTGGGTATGGATGGAGTAAGGCCCTGGCACGACACGCTAGTCCCACTTTAAACACAGTTAATACAATTGTACTTAAGATTTAGCTATTTTTTGTTGCCTAGTTTTCCTTGGTTTGGCATTTTTGCGATTTTTATCATTTCACTTCCTCATTGGACCTGGGCACAGGAAGTGGCATATGCAATTTAGACAAGTTTACACAAAAATCTCCAAAAATTCACTGGGAACAGTTGAGAATACGTTGTTGTGTATGCGTCATACAGATTATCAGCAGAAAAAAGTTGGTTAGACTTTGACTTAACCTTTTTCTGTATAAACTATTCTAACCCAATCCTTTGTTGTACATTCCTATTTAAACGTTAATTTGTAGTTTAATAAGATAGTTAGCAGAAATAAGTCGTTCTAACGGATCCTATAACACCACCCATAGCCTTAACAATTAATAAAACAACTGCACATGTGCTATATACAGTAGCTATAGTTGTGAACTGTGTAGACCTCAAATCAAGGCACGACTTTTTGCTATTCCTTGGATTGAAAAACAAGTATGATAGTGCTTTCTTTAGACCAACAAATGCTACCAATGTGTGCGAGCGTATTTTCTGTGAACACTAAGCACTATTTGATGGTCTTCTCTTGTTGATAACGGAAGTAAATTGTGTTTTGACCCGAGTCGCTTTAGAATGAATAATAACAAAGGAGAGAATACAATGTTATCTCAAAAGCCTGCTCCAAACCATACGTAGTCTCCAATCAAACAGCCGTAATGCGCGTGGAGCTGAGGTGAGTAATTAATTCCTGGAGTGGGCCTCGTGAGATCCCGGGACTGCAGTGGAGACTAACTTCATTTTACTCATTGTGAATTGCAGTCAAGTGCTCACAAAGGCCATCCGTATATGGCTAATTGAGAATCTTCCTTAGTGTTTGAGTAAGAATTTCTATATTTTTATATTTTATATTTTTAGTTTCACTGAAGACTTCAGTGCTAGATGGTAAAACGGATTCCACGCCATTTTATTCAATAGCTTCACAGGCTTTCACTGTTTTGGCCATTTGTATTCAGAAGCATATTGTTGTTTTAAAATAATTTGCCTGGCTAGCCACTCCAATTAATTCATTTTCAACTCTGTAACAAATGAGCCTTGTCACTTTGGAGCCAACCAATATTGTTAAAACAAATAAAGCCGATATCAGAATGTCCTTGGAATTAAATAGGTTCATACTTACGTACCCATTGAAATAAAACAAAGAAAAGTCATTTCATAGTAACACATTTGGACAGTTTGCAAGCTGGCTGGCTACTCCGGTGAACTTTTCAATGTATTTTCCCTATAGCCGTTAGCAATTTATGAACAATATAGATGTATTCAGCTTTTGTCAACCACCATTTGTATGATGTCAAATACTGTCCATACTGTCTTCTTAGTGTAACCTGATTTTAACGTTCTTATAGTAAGACAGGAGGTTTGTTTTTACCTGCTTGATTAGTTTCGGCTACTTCCTGTATCCATGTAAGGAGCCTCGGACACGTCACTTCACCATCACATGAGGCTTCTGATGAAGGCTACAGGAAGTAGCCGGCACTAGTCAAGCAGGTAAACAAACATCCTGTCTTACTAAAACAAGGTTACAAATAGACTAGAAATAATGAATGAATGCACAGAATGTTTGAGATTTTACTCAAGATACAGAAAGATTAGCTCACATCTGAGCTAAATGCTAAATCATCTCGGTTAAGTTTTCTGCTTTTTTGAAGGGTGAGACGCGTCCAATGCTCATTAAACCTCTTCTTATGAAATGTTAATAAGAGAGAAATCAATTATATTTAAAAAATGTCATACCTTGTTGTACCTTAAAAGGAATAGGCCACTATTTTTCATCCTGAGATGTGTTCTTACATGAGCTTAGATGATGCAAACCTGTCCAGACTGGTACGCATCAACTCGTCTAAGCTCATGTCATCTCAGGATGAAAAATAGTGGCCTATTCCTTTAAGGAGTGACTTCAACATTTATTTGAATTCAATTCAAATGCACTTTATTTATCTGTTAGGAACTTCATTTGCGAAAAAAAAAAGCACCAGAGCATGCACAAAAAGAATCAGGAGAGAACGTTTGATTGCGCAAATAACGCCAGGTCTGGGAGGTTTTATTGTAACAAGCCTGTGGTTGCAACAGGCTCGGATAGCTAACAGCATTCCTATGGTTTCTGTCGCTGTTTTTAATTGTTTTTCATTTATATTTGTTTACCCTTTGTTGTTACCATAGTAGTTCTCAAAGGTGGCACTCAATTTTAGACTTCTTGAATTTTTATTAGGATAAATGTAACTTTAGAAATGCATTGAGGTTGTGTGTTTCTTCTGGTGTAACATGGTTTACACCCAGATTTACAGACAGAATATACTCCTGGTTTGAACTTGATCTTTACCTGGTGTTACTTGGAAGGTCAAATGTTTTATGAGGTGGTATTTTGTCTTTCATTCCCTGTGAATAGGCCTCATCATGGGATCCATCTCTCATGTATCCGAGCCAGGATCTCGATCTTAAAGCTTAGCTATGTTTAGGGTCGACAGGGTAAAGCAGCACTGACCCTTGTATTCCTAAAATAAATGAATGTAGTCCCATAGGTCGGTTAAATCACAATTTGCCAATGCGCCGAGTAAATCACATTACATTCAATAGCAATTTATTTGTTCATTTACAACGTCCCACTTACAGCACAGGGGTCTTCTGCTTGGATCAATATTGCACATGAGAAAAGCTGTCAGGACCCTATCTCCGCCCGCGTGACTGTGTACATCTGTAATGGCATGTGACAGGCACCGCAGCCCGGCTCAGTAGCCTGGAAAAGCAACAATTTTAGATCGAAAGAATCACACACAGTCGCATATAGTGTATAGCGGCAGCGCAGGGTGGTGGTGGGGGGTGACTGATGCTGACCAGAGGTGCTTTGGGCAGCTCTGACACGTCCACTGACAGGGAGGAAAACCCCGCCCGCCCCAAAGCGTTGAGATAATACATCCAAGGCCAAAGTCACTGGGGCGCTGCGGTGGGACCCGGGGGCAGCTGCGGCACAACGTAAACATGCGAAGAGTCCATACTGTAAGATAGAAGAGAAGAGGTGAGGCAAAAAGAGAGAGAGAGAGAGAGAGAGAGAGAACAATGGAGCTATAACTCAGCCTTCACTTGTATGTTCATCATGTTATAGGCTACTGTACTATGCATTCCCTTGTTCAACGCAACAGCCGTGAGGGGAAGGATGACCTTTTAACAAAGGGGGTAAAAATAGAAAATGCCCAGATGGACGTCATGCATGTAGAATACACATCAATGGTTGAAGTGAATGCTTTAAAATACTATGAGTGAATCTGGCCAATTCATAATAATTGGGTGTAATATATTGACTCTCCAAATATAACAAACCAAAAAGCATGTGTGTCAGTGAGTAATTTACAAAGAAATGCAGATATAAAATGGAATAAAACATACCTGTGGGACAGCCAGAATACACATTTTAGGGTCTCCACATCAGCACACACATGCTCCACTACCAGATCAAAGTAGTGGCGCAAAATGGCAGCGCATCGGCTACAACAACGCTACGAAGACCAAGTTAGCTAATCAGGAAAAGTGCACAAAACCTATGAATTAGCAGTCCAACTTGCATGAAATGTGGCGTGTTTCACGGGTGTCTCATCAACATATACCACAAAGGAGATATTGCAACAAAAGATATTTGCGAAATATACAGTATATACACCGAGCCACACTTACCCTCTTCAGCAGTCACTGCGCTACTGAAAGGTGCTAATGCCGCATTCATGTGAACTGGGGAACTCGTTTTCCCCAGATGGATGTCCATTGTTCCCAGTTGGTTTGTGTTCATGTGCTTTGTATGTCGGAAAGTGGGGATTTTGATTTCACCAGATAAAAACTGTCTTTCATCACTAATTAGCATTTAACAGAGCTAACTATTTACATTTGGTGTTAGCATCTCGAAAAGCTAACCTTTGGTTTGTTTGTTTTATAAAGCATCTCATACAATTTCTTTTTGCTAGCATAAATTTCGGGCATTTCTCTCACAAATATGTTACTCCAAAGAAAACGAAGGCTCATAGTAAACCTGTGAAAGTAGCTGTGTTTAACCAAGAAGCTCACATTTAACGAAAAAATAACAAATCAGTTGATTTCTGCGTCGGATGCGGAAGTCGGGAAGCTTGTTTCGACCCGAGTTCCCCACTTGTTTTTCCCAGTTGGGCGAGCGTTCATGTGCATTTTCCAACTGGGTAAAACGTTTTTCCCATAAGTTCATGTGCCCGATGCAACATCTGGGAGCTGCGCGCTTCTGGGTTATCAAAATGAAATACACAGCATTCACAGGGCCCTAAGCAGAATTATGTCATGGGGCCCTTGCAACTTCAATTTAAAATATCATTTTGGATACATATACAGTATAGTCCCATGAATGAGACACAGAATAAATTTCCCCATCCTTCACCCTTCAATGTTTATGAAAGAAAGTTGACTACATTGCATGAAGAAATCTGAAAATGTGTTTGCCCCTTTGAGTCACTAATTTCAAGAATCCCGCCTCTAATCACATCAAAATTAGATAAAAACAATCTTAATTTACTTGAAGTAAGAATGTTGTTAATGCGTTTTCTCAATTTAAGAGTAAATAACTTACCCAATTAATGATAATAAAGGTGAACTGAACTGAACTCGCCCCACAGACAACTTTCTCAAAATCAGTTACTAAAATCCATGTCAAATATACAAAATTTGAGAAAGTTGTACTACTGTTTGCTGTGTAGTGGTTATTTTGAGGAGACATCTGAGGGGAATTTATGAGGCACCTGTAGCACTTTTGGGAGCCCCCTGGTGATCTTGGGGCCGCTGCCTAGTCTGCTTATTAGGCTGGGCCGGCCATGAAAATACAAACAACAAAATTCACATTAAAAAAAATAAAAATAAAGTGCATTCTTTTGAAATGTGGTTGTGATTAAGTGGTGCTTGTGCCTAGAGTACCAAAAATCAGGAAGAGCATTTACTGTATGGATAGCATGTATAAAAAGTGAATTATGTGTAATATTTGAGCCTTGTTGCAGACAATAGGGTTGATTAGATACAGTATGTGATTTATATGAAGAAGGTTGTTATTTATCACGGTGTGCTGCCATGTTCAGCATGTACTTATGCATTGAATGTGTGGCTGATTGAAACATATTCAAAGGGCAAAACAATGCCCTTTTTTATCAGCTACCTATGCTTCCAACAGCAATTTTGTTTTTGAACCAAGATTAAAGTAATAATATGTTGTAAGCATGGTCTTCCCTAGGGTGACCAGACGTCCCAGTTTACCCGGGACAGTCCCAGTTTTGAGCCCTCTGTCCCATGCCCCTGTGAATTCATCTGAAACCGTTCATTTGTCCCAGTTTTACACAACCTCTGTCCCAGCTGTCCCTGTTTTTTCATGTCCAAAGCAGCGTATTTACTTGATACTTCATGACTTTTGGCCAAGACGAAACATGTGAGGAAAAATGCAGACAGAACGTAAGAAAAATGATTAAAAAAAATACAAGAAAACACAAGAAAAATTTGAGAGAACACATTATGACAAAATTACATGAAAAATGTGAAGAAAACAATAAAAAAACTGTGAGAAAAATGCAAAAAAAGCAGCATATTTACTTGATACTTTATGACTTTTGGCCACGTGTCCGTCAAACATGCTTCTATAACGACTGAAATAGTTAAAAAGCTCATTTTTCCATCACCTCAAGCTAATTAATAGACATTATAATTCCACAAACCAACCATTTCACCGTTCGACAAATTATAATTTTTGTCCCAGTTTTTAATGTGAAAAATCTGGTCACCCTCAGAAATCAACCTAAACGTTTTGCGATTTCGAGAACTTGTGGCCAGACCCTTGCCTGGCACACGGTCACAACACTAGCTAAATTCATGCTCCCTACTTTGCATCAAGTTCAAAAAGGCGTGAGATTTTTATACGGACTCACAGCGATCAGGAGAGCAATATCTGACATCTCGACAGCTGCCACGACCGATTTATACAGACGACGTCTAAGCCACGGCAGCCCAGATTTTCAAATGAGACAAACTGGGTACAAGCGAGGAGCGCTGCATTGCATCATATCACGCTTATAAATTGAGATAACTGGATTAAATTCAGGCTCGCGCTGAAGTTACAGCAACCGGAGAGACGGCGTTCTACAGATCAAACACGACAGCAGGAGTAGCGTGCTGACAATGGCCTTTTGTAGTCGTTACTTGGGGTTTTAAGATGCTGTGCAGCCTGAGGATTGAATGTATAGTGTTGTAAAAGTTTGCTAAAATCATCAAAAATATAGAACTAGAAAGGTATCTACTTCCTTTCTGAAGACACGGAAAATAACACTTTAAGGCAAGACACTATAGGGGAAAAAGACATGAATATAAGGGGGGGGGGGGGGGGGGGTTTTCAATTTTTTTTTTTTTTAAAATTTTTAAAAA
>OMNZ01094832.1:7680-21025 GCA_900303255.1 Lesueurigobius sanzi
ACAAATTATAGGTACTTTTACTTTACTTAAGCACATTTTATGATGAATACTTTTTACTTTTACTTCACTACATGTTAGAGCCTGTATCTGTACTTTCTACTCCACCACATTTTTAAATTGGGTTAAAAGTAAAAGTATTTAATTTTCCAAGTGACCTCTCTGTGATGAACTGGTTTAGTCCCAGTTTTGTCCTGATTTACCTGGTTTAGTCCCTGTTTAGTCCTGATTTAGACCTGGTTTAGTCCTGGTTTAATCCTAATTTAGTCCCACTTTAGTCCTGGTTTAGTATGCCACATTAAATTCTTAAAAAGTACTATTACTTTTTACTTATGAAGTACATTTTACAGTGGATACTTTTTTACTTTTACATAAGTAGAAATTTAATCTGATTATTTTACTTAAGTACATTTTTGATCCTGTATCTGCACTTTTACTTAAGTAAGAATATTGAGTACTTCTTCCACCACAGAATGCTATATGCTATATGATATGACATCATCTGCATACTCTCTGATAAGACATATCAATTCGAACTGAAAACAGCATGGATCAAAGAACCTACTAAACAATGTAAATACATATTTTTTGCTTGATGTTACTAATCTATTTTCACAGCGGGGTCGTGGATTGTTTCATGTGTTCATTTTGGGGGTCCCAGCCTGAAAACCTTGGGCACCCCTTGCTCTCCGAAGTAAAGTAAAGTCAGCGCATTACCTCAGACACAGACCATAATCACTCCCATTCACCACTCACTAATACACCAGACTCCAGCGCTCCTCTCGAACCCGAGGCAGCGCCATATTTCACTTAACCGCAGCCATTCTTCCCCCGGCCTCTGTTGTTTCTCTCCGGCAGCACACACAACAACTCGCGCATTCGCCGACGCATAAGCAAGCAATCACGCCACCCGATTATATGGTAAAAGTATACTCACAAAGGCACCGAAATATGCGGACTCTGGGAAGTTTTTTTTCCCCCGCGCAGAAAAAACGGGCTACCACTTATTATGTCCGACCAGAACTGAGATGAACCCGCCACAGCGTCGTACGCGTTCATAGCTGTACATATAGGCAGCTTGTGTGTTCCCCTCGGCATCGCAAGGGGAAGGGAGGAGGGATGCAAAGGGGGTGAGAAGGGGGCCCCTAACTCTTTTGGCAGCTCATGCATCAGATTGAATGGAACCAATTATAAATCAAGAGCAATTTCTCCCCATTATTCTGCAGGAACCGGGAGAGGGAGAGAGAGAAAATCGCTGCCTGCCTCTACAGTTCTCAGTGGGGGGACGGAGGAAGGAAGGAGAGCGAAGTATCATATGAAAAACAGACACCCGAAAGGCATGGGGAAGCGGAGATAAGGTGAGGGAGAAATGAGAGAATGGAGAAACGCTGGTAAGTGTAAGACTTATTGGAAAAACAGATAAGAAGAATAGTCGGGTGAACCGAGAATACGCGGGGTGTGGAGCAACAGGGCCGTGGTTATGAAGTGAAAGGGCTGAAGGAGTTTCTTAAGAGGAGAAACAGCTGGAAGGAGGCTGGTTTCAAAGGGAGCTCTCAGTTTCAGAGGCAGGATTAGTGTGTGTGCGCAAGGGAGAGAGACGCGCAAACTAGGGGCCTGCCATTTGTCCTGTCACTCAGAGGATGTGCCCTGTCCTGGGGGAAGAAGTCTCAGAAACAGGGCTGTTATGACAATATGAAATCAAACGTGAACTCCAGGTCTGTAAACATGGTTGAGGCCTGTTGAATTAAATGTAGCCTTACTGTATGCGGCTCTCTTTGAATCACAGCTGACAGAAGCACTGACCACCACCAACCACCTAATTTACACAGGCAAGGAGGGTGAGGTGTCTTGCCCAAGGACATGTCATCTGTTTATGAGAATGTATCACAACTACTGTCATGATAATGTAAAAAAAAAACCTGCAACAAGCCTGCTATTTTATGATCAATAAAAAGAGATGTATAATTATATGACACAGTGCACAAAGGTCTTTATTAAAGTCTGTTTTTACACTAATATATAGAATACGACTAGAAAAAAGCTCTTAAATATGAACTGCGGCTTAAGAGAATTGTGATTGTGATGATTGTTGTTGTCACATCTCTCATTCCTACTTAAAAATGAGGAAACAAAAGCACTGCACTTTCTGTGATGAAAAAGAGCGAGAGAGAGAGACGGATGAACTGCACTTTCGATGGAAAATTCCAGCTCTGATAACCTCAGGGGCCCAGTAACTAGCTAATCTGGTGCCCAGTGATTTATTCTGTTGAATCATGTCTTCTCCTGCCAGTTCCACATTTTTTGATGATGAGTTTTCGCTCTCTGGGGCGATGCTTTAAATCAGTTACTTTAAAAGACAAACTCGACATTTACAAGAGGGATGGCGAGCTTTTGTTTTTAATTCAAAACAGTGGTGTGTGATTTAACAATGCCAAGAATAAAGCCCACATACTCAGCCCATCCAGAGCACTTTGCTTTAGAACCCAAGTGAAATGCAAAAACATAGAACAGCTTTTCTTTTTCTTTTTTAAAGCCAGTTACAAGGGCTGTACAAATCACCAAATTGTTGTTATTGCAATATTCGGTGGCGCAGTGTCCGTATCGCAAGAACCCGCAATATCTCTCAAAATTACCATTTCCGTTTGATTGAGATTTGATCAGATTTCCTCATTGTCTGCTAACCCAAAACAAAAACACGTGCCAATTTTAAAATGTGCAATAATTCTGTTTCAGCCATGACTTTCCTACTTCAGTTCCATCCTAGCCTTGTTTTGGGCCCCATTTTCTATCTTTCCCAGTCTTGCAATAATAATTATAATGGCTCAGACTTTTCAAACCTGCTTACCAAGTTCCTCAAAGCGCTGCACTGTAGACATTATATTCATTCACACCATACGAGGCTGCCATTCTCCGACCACCACCAACCATTCACTCTCTCCCCCTCATTCATTCTGACCTATTGTACATGTTTTTAGCGGTAGGGGAAACCGGAGCACCCGGAGGAACCCTTCACAGACACGGGGAGAACATGCAAACTCCACACAGAAAGGCCCTGTCCTGGCCTGGGAACCGAACCCTGGACCTTGTTACTGTGAACACACTCAACTGAACATAATATAATCACAATATTTAAGACAGTTATCAAACATCACAATATTTTCTCATATTGTGCATCGTAGGAGTTGCAGTTGTCCTTTTTAGTGCCTCATTTAAAATACAGTTTGGTTGCTTTAAGCTTGACTTGTAAGGTTTTTGCACCATGTAAAACTACACTAAACTATGTTTAGTGTTCTGGATCGAAATGACCAGCTAAGAGAGTCATTGAACTGCCCCATGTCAATAGTGCAATCTTGCGTCTGTGTGCGAATGGACCATTAGAGCGTCTGCGTTGCTTTTGGCTCATAATAACACCCCCTAATCTTTGTCCAAATATCTGCTTTGCACACACAGGACTATTTGTCTACGCACACACACACTCAGCCCTCTTATCCCAGTCTGGAGTTGATCAATGATCTAACAACACATGCACAAGACGCACCAGCACTGGCAGCATGAGTGTGTTTGTGTTTGTGAGTGTGTGTGAAAGGAAGGAGTGTGGCTGCATAGTAACTTCATTATCCAATCAAGAGCCGCTTAATTCGTACTTTAAGTGGTCGAACTAATCAACTTGACTTCAGCTAAAGAGCTTAGGAAATCCATATTAGTCTGTAGAGTCAGACGCTGGGAAAGAGAACAGAGTAATTTTTATGAGGTAAATCTATAGTGAAAGCACTCATCAGATAGCAGTATTTGGAAGGCCAATGAAACGGCTTTGCATGAGAAAACCTGCTCTTCATGACTGAATGTGGAGCATTGTGTCTTGCCCTTTCTAAGATCCACTTTCTGTTCATCCATACCTTTGATAATCTGACTGTTTGGTCCTATCCAGTTTAATTAGCCTCTCCAGCTCACTGTCAGAACTTTCCCACTTTTTCACCTAACATTCTTGGCTTTCTCTGTGGTCCTGGGCTGACAGGGAGGATCAGGGAGAGCGGAGGTATGCAGCCCCAGGGGAGGAGCCTGGAGAGGGGCCACCTGCCGGTCCAGGTGTCCCTGTGCGGTTAGCCAAGTCGAACTGGACATAGGAGCTCTCCCGAGGGCATGCTACCCGAACACAAGCCTCCAATCTGTCAGCGCTGACGGACTAATGCACTGTATGTCAACAGGCCAATAATGTTCGGGAATCGGGCTCCCTTTTTTGGTCCAAACTCTGTTCCTTGATACTTTATTAAATTAACCTTACCCTTTGGCGTCAGAATGGCCAAGGTGAAAACAAGTAACAAGTAGGGCAGCCGAATCATTCAGGAAAATATCCAATTCCATTTTTTTCTAAACAAATATTGCAATCGGGGTTAGATTTGTGATTTGTTTAAAGGCCAGATGTACAGGAGCATTAACGTTTAAGACAAGACTGAAGTTATAAACTAATATAAGCTACATTTCAGATGCTTGTAAAAGTCTATACTACATGGTTAGCACTAGTAGGCTTTAACACAATTCAACTCACAATACAAGATCATTTTGTTGTTTGCAGTGGACCTTAAAGTACCTAAATAATTTGCTGATCATTTGCGAATCGTGACCACTCAAATTGCAACTTCGAGTCGATTAATCTCACACTCCTAGTAACAAGCAGTGCATTCCTGTGCAAACACCAAATCCACATTTAGACAGAAGCTTTCACCTACACACTCACACAAAAACCTCAGCATACAGGAGTTTCACAGCCCGCAGATTGTGCCTGCAGGCTGTTATGACTGCATGAGTGTACCCACTGTCACAGAGATGAAAGCGTGCCCTCAGGAAGGCTTTTTTTTTCTCTTTTGTCAATTAACGCCAATGTTACACCCTTTATAATAACAATGCAGCCTTCCAACAATGCAGACAAAACTTAGGAACTTTGGCTCGACTCACAAACAGGAGAGGGGCATCAGCGCTAAATAACACTTTGCCAAATGCATCCTAAAATCCATCTTTGATTTGCAGCCAGATGCAAAAACATACCAGGTGCGAGTCAAACAAGTTAAATCCTATTCCTATAGCGCCCTGACAGCCCTCTTCAAAACGTCAGAGAAACATTTCACTGAAGACATGACGGAGGCGCTGTATTGCTGTTGGCAGTAAACCTAAATCCACAGCAATTTTTCAGTAAAATCTAAATAACAGCATCCTCAGCTCCTATAGGCTTGAAAACAACCACAGGCTGTGTGCGGAGTAGTGGAAAACTGGAAAACATTTTGTTAGGTTACAGGTTTAAGTGGCCAGGAAGCAAAGTAAAGTAATGTAAAATGCTGGTGGCGACATAATTTAAGAAACAGTGCACTTCATACAGCCAAAACAACCATGAGCATTGCGGTGTGAGAGAAAACTGGAATATAAACTGGTAGAGTAATACAAGAATCAGATGCATTTCAAGTGGAGGTGAAAGGACTACAAGGTTAGCAGGTTTTATTATTATCATTATTTGTGCAGCCCTTAAGACCATAACCAACAAAGTTCTTATGTGCTGAATAGACAAGAAATGGGAAAGATTCAACTTATTACACACTGGTATGTTTGCAATACTAGAACTACCCCTTTAGTGGTGCCCTATTGTTCTGGCCATAAATAAGCTGTCATCTTGTGAAGTGGTTTGTAGCGTGCAATTCTCCTCAGTTCCATTAAATATGTTTTTCCAGTCCCTCTAATAAGCGACCACAAAGCCAGAGCAGTGTGAGAAATCGCCAGATAATCAAACTGCAATCAATTAGTTCGACTTTGATCCACCCGACTGACAGAGATGATCAACAACAACACACTGCCCCAGTCACTAAACAACAAGCGCATTCTCCTTCGTTTTTTTGTGCTGAGACCAATTAATTCCCTTATAAGCCGTGCGCCTAATTGGAGGAGGCCAGGCCATTCGTTTCGACTTTTAATCCAAGTGACACTGATTCAGCCCAACAATCGAGCACTCTTGTCCCATGCCATGTCAGTCATTGAATTGCTCTGGTTCTGTCCGTGCGAGACATTACAGGCTAAATGCAATCCAAATAACAAAACGGCACCTGGGGTTGGTAACTCGAGCCCCCGTGCGGCTGTTTCTGCAGGCCTGTCCCGACTGGATGTGTCCCACTCTTGTGTCTTTCAACCTGGGCCCCTGCAGTGACTGACACTCTGGCCAACACTCATTAGCAGCTCAGAGGATTAAGACAAACATTTTCTCATTAAATCACACTTTGAATACAGGGTGATATGAGGAGAGACTGGAGTGGGGAGCAGATGCCAGAAGACCTGTCAGTTTATAGAGGCACTAATTAGGTTACATTGACATCAGGCTCTGTGTGCCATGGACATATGCAAGTAACTATGTTATTATACCCTTGTGACAAAAACTGGAACTATTCCAATCATAATCAAGGATCTTGGCCATGTCCATTTGGCCAAAATAAACTTTCATTGTGGGCTTTATAACTTTCTTATAACCACTGTAATTCAGAACTCAGAACTATCATGGGTGAACATCTAGCTTTCATTAAACCCGTTTTATTGCTTACTCACAGATACGTAATGTCTAACAGATTTGTAATGTAACCCTTATAAGCAGAAGTGCAGCTCAGCTCTGCAGATCGCAGTGATAACATCAGAGGTAAATCTGCCAGAGCCCCCAGTGTCTGTTTTCTGTTAACCTATGGCAGCCACTATAGGCTGCGTCGCGGCCTGCAAAACCCAACTCCACAACAGCCTAAAACAGGGTCTAAAATACTTTTGAGTATCTCTGTACAACCTAGTTACAAGCAAACAACATCTCCATGTGCGGGTACCGACGCCCTTGTACAAAATACAAACTGAAATGTTACAAAAACTTGGAAAAGTATGGTTACGATGCTCACCCAATCAACAACAAGCTAAGTTCTGCGCAAAGTTATCCTTAGAAATGAGACCAAATATGACACAAAATCACGACGGCTGTATATGCTATGAGTCCCGCAAGTTTCAGGAATGCATTACCCTAAAGATCCTGTCAATCGATTTGACTTAAAACAAAAAAAACTATTCCTACTTAGAATAGATGCGCGGACGAACTAGAGGTTTTACGCAGAACACGCGTTTATCCTTTATGAAGTCACATTAAATACGTGGACATTGCGTTTTTAAAAAGATAAAACTACGTAACAAAACTTTAAAAAGCACCAAACCCAAGTATTACATAGTTATAAACAGCGTAGCCTCACAAAAACATGGACCGCATGAACGCAGAAAACTCACCAAAATCGCTCTACTTGGTGCTCACACCTCGCTTTTTCCCAAACGATCTTCTCTCCGAGTGTCTTTCGTGGCGTTTAGTTCCCAAGGTAAGACTAGTTTGCTTCTTTTTACCATCTAAAGCGTTGCTGCTTTAGTAATTTACTGCGATGCCACCGACATTTTCTTCGGCTCCCCAAGTTCTCACATTGAAAGGCCGTTTTTGGATGACTGAGCTCTCAAACAATTCTCCCTTTTGCGACGCCTTTTCGGGTCCTCCCACTTCCCAAGAAGGAGGAGGGATTTGAACAATAGGGACTGGCTCCCAAAATCCCAGAGCAGGGTACAGCACTGCAGTTTGTCCAGCTCCAGACCCTTCTCACTGCCTCTCAACACTTTCCAATGACAGTGCGTAAAGGATGAAGCGCTACCTTTACGCACAGCCGTGAGTTCGGCCACATAGAACAACACCCCTAAAAAGTTAGCGCTAGTTTGGTATGGGGAAAGTGCGCCCCCTCCCCCTCATCTGTTCTCCCTGATTTGCTATGCGTTAGTCCCCACAGAGTTTGTATTGACCCCCGTCCATTGAGGCTTGCAGGTCCACTAGTGCAGCTGTGAACTGCTGTGTGTTATGTTTTTGTGGACGCGACAGGCCCAGTCAGGACGGGGCAGCACACGCGCGCGCACACACACACACACCATCTCATACCACAGTGATCACAGTGCCCCGAGGAGTCTTGTTCTCCACTTCAATCAGCACAGGCTGAATGTAAGGGGGTCGTTTCTCCACTTCATTAATATCTGATTATTGTTGGAGATCACAGGGTTTGACAGGGGTCCAGTCGGTGGGAAGCAGCAGCATCAGTGGTGAAAGAGTCAGAACTCCCACCATGACACACCTGAGGGCTTACAGAGACCAGGCTCATTCTCCCATTCCACCTGTTGCACTCATCCACACCAGGCTGCGTATTCTCTGCTTCCATTTGTGGTAACTGCTTGTCCCTGCCACAATCGTGTACCTGGCTCTCACACTTCACACATCACACGTTCTCTAAGCGCTGCAGGATGCCTCTTGATTGCTGTTGGGAGCGATCCAGTGTTGTGGTGCAGTTTGCCAGCGCTGCTCTCTGCCAATGGGGACAGCTTTTGGGTATGGCTCCCTCAAACTGGTGCCACCCTACACTCCACCAGAGCCGAGAAACAGGGGACTCCCTAAAAGCCCCACAGCACCCCTCCCCCCTCCATGCTGGGCAGGATGAATTATACCAGGACAAAAGGCTTTGTAGGCTGGCCATGAAAGGCCTATTAACCATACTGCATCCCCCTAGAGGCCCTGCCCACAGGACACTGCCTCCCAGAATGCCACTCTCTCAGCAGGCCGCAATCCCAGCATGCATCGCTTCCCTTCAGCGCTAACCCCTGTCACCCCAGAGTCCCGGTATAGAGCCACACAGATTGTCATGTAGATGATTATAAATGTTGTTATGAATGTAATGGAGAGTGGGAAGCTGCGTTGGTGGGTGTCACTCGAGTGTGCTCATGTGGTGTGATTTGTGCGTTCCACCAACAAAACGTCTTGTTGGTAAATTGAAAGCGCCAGGAGAGTGTCTACGATCAGGTGTCATGTCCCGTGTATGGACCAGTATGAGGTGATTCGGGCTCAGTTCTGTCCCGGCCCCAGATGCATTGAGCCCCAGCGCCATGACAACGACCCTGTCTCTCCCGGTCGCTCTGAATCCTGCTGACCCCAGCAGCTGTGTCACTTCCTCACTGCCACAAAACCAAGAGGATCACATGCACACTCTCACGCTTGTACTCTCAGTGTACAGCTTAAGTATGAAGACGATACCACATTTTCCAACATTCAACATTTCAGATTTGCAGAATAGCTTCATTCATTCATAGTTAGTCTTTTTTGTCGTAGTAAACCCATTATAAATTACTACTGTACAAGCCATTATAATTGTAATTGGAGGATCACTGGATATTGCTTTCTACGGGACAAACTGAGTCCACTCTGTTGTGTCCAGACTGGGCCAAGGAGAAGAATGCAGCAAGGACAAAGATATAAGGGGACTGCCATGAAACAGAGGTCACTCATACCAGGAGTCAAATTCCAATACATGAGAGCTAGCCTTGACCACTTCAACACCTTGCTATTTCTGCCAAGGAGAAAAAAAAACATACAGACACCCCATACTAATTCTTAGAGAGGCATAACGTGCAATATCAAAGGAATTTGGTTATGAACCCTGTGGCTGGAAGATGTGAAAAAATATGCAATTGCAACTACGTCACCTAAATAACTGCAGCCTTTGTGTTGTAGTAGAGGATTTCAAAGTTGTCAACTGGAACGGGTTGTTTGATGGAAAGTGAGTGCTATTTGCGATTATTCTTGCAGTCCTAATGAATTAAACCAATGATTTTTCGAAGGTCAAAAGTTAAGCAAATTACAGTAGTGTAGGTGGAAACTGCCAAGTGATCACTTTAAAAAGGAGAGCTTTCTTGTGAATTTCAAGGTTCATCGGCACTGACCGAAACAATGTGCTGCTGCTCGCTGCATAAACAACCTCAGTCACGGTTCAAGTCTCTACAAAAACCCACACATTCAACCAACAGGTGTCTCTGTAGCAAGCCCAGTCCGTCCCACAAGGTTTTCATAACACAAAACAACCACAGATAACACAGATGATGGTACATAAAGACAAAAGTGCACTCAAAGTTCACCCAGATTTCATAGTTTATGCCCCTAAAAATAAACTCACTTTAGCTGAGAAATTGCAGAGCGTCTGTCAGAGCCGCCTGATCTAAAACTCAAAAATCCATCTGTTTTTGTAGCCAGCTTAGCTCCTCTTTTGGAAAAAAAATGACAGAAAAAGCACATGGGAAAATATCTTGATAGCGATTTGAGTGATGGTGTTTTACGACCCCAGAACTGAAGCTTCTTGGACTTGATTAATGGTGGATCCAGTGGGGAGTGTGCAACAAATGGAGTTACAAAAACAGCCCTGCATTCCTCACAAAAAACACCAAGTACCTCTTCTTAGTAATGTGGTATCTGTGCAGCATCAAAGATCTACCAACACAGAAGAGCAAACTTGTAAAGGTTCCAAATTATTCATTTTTCAGGCTTTCTTTTGGACACCTTTGCGATTGTATTTGAGTGTTTAACTTAAAATAATGTATACTGCTTTAAGGTACAAGCCATCTAGTCATAATGCATTGTCCCTTCTTGCAATATGGATATCACGTCCCCTAATATTGTGATAATGATAATTTGGTGATACAGTTGTGCTCTTAAGTTTACGCACCCTGGCAGAATGTCAAAAAAACCTGTTTGTTTACACTTTTCAACTAGAAAATAGCCAAATGCCCCTGATCAAAAGTGTATACTGTATATTGTGCATCTTGAAACAAACATACATTTTTTCAGAGTCCAATTTCTGTCAGAGAGTCCTGTATTTCAGCTGAAGTGAGTTTTTCTTTGCTCCTCAATTTTCCTGGCAGTTGTTGAAGGTCATGTGAACTTAAGATCAGGGACATTTGAGTAGTTTCTGTTTCATTATGATTTCAAAAGAGTAAACCGAGCTCTTACAATGCTCTCACGATAAATGGCTTCACACAAGCACTATCCATGAGTGGAAAAAAAAGATTTTTAAAAGGGTATGTAAACTTATGAGCACAACTGTATGTCCTGCCGCCATAATCTGGGCCTCTCCTCTCTCGCCACACAGAATTAAGTGATTTAAATTAAGTTAAAAACAAAAGCTGTCAACTACTCGCCAGAAATGCTTTATAGTGGATGCAAAGTCTGGTGATGCTATCTTAGACACTGGACATCAGCAGCTGGGGATAAGCGTTTTGATGTCTTCAGAAGGAGATACTAAAATGCAGTATTGTTCAAACATGCTCAGATGAAACAAAACAGAACTTCAGGTATGTTTTTTTCTTATGAGATAACATTACGAAGCGCAAAAAATAGCTTAGGATACTATAGGCTGTTTAAGTAACCAGCTATAGCTATGCACAACAAGCCTTCTACAAGACGAACTCTGCCTGGGGCTTTACATCAGACGCTCAATCAAAATTCCTTGTTAACATAGGTGCAGAGATTTATAGGTCTATATTTTCATTTTAGCTGTCTTCCTTTAAAGTCTACCAGCACACACTTGAAGGAGGGAGCTTCTCCATGCATCACTGCCTCGGGACTCTTTCATATCCGGAGACTTTATTGTTCTTTTCCACTCTTACTGATGTGAAGCTGTGTGTGAGTGCGCTGGATCTTGAAGGGATAAAGGCAGTAATAGGCAGTTATTGCGGCTCATTCCAGTGTGATTGTGTTGTTGTTGAGACAGAGAGGAGCTCAGGTGGGGTCAGACCTCAGGGTACTCTCACTGTGTCACGACCAGGGAATGTGCTGGGCGCTGGGGGGATGCAGCTATCGCCAGAGAAGCCCCTTATAATATAATGTTGATATTTGTGGTCCATCCCACAGTTTATTATATGTGTGTACCTTGAATCCTGTTTAAAATAGAAACAATTCGTAACTAGATTAGTCTCAAGAAAAGGGGTCTTATAGATAACCCAATTCATGTTTTTATGATGCTGAAGACTCAACAGTTTAAAGTAATAGGCCACCCGTTTTTCCATACTGAGATATGTTCTTACCTGAGCTTAGACGAGTTGATGCGTACCTGTCTGGTCTTTGTGCGTGCCCTCAGTCAGATGTTGTTAGCATTAGCCTCTCCCAGCATATTCCTATGGACCCAAACAGGGGTGAAGTTAGAAGCCACCAAGCTCTTCCATGTTTTCCCTATTTCAGTACGGTTATGTGGGTAGTTACACGAGCCAAGTATAGTTACACAAAATAAAACATCAATTTTCTAAGCTGATAAAAAGCGGCACTATATTGTAAGGCGTAGGAATATCTTCACTCCTAGTGTGAGAGTTAAGATATTACTGCACGGACGTCGAAGCGCCTTACAAAATAGTACCACTTTTTATCCACTTAGAAAATGGACATGTTTAATTTTGTGTAACTATACTTGGATCGTGTAACTACTCACATAACCGTATTTAAATAGGGAAAACATGGAAGAGCTTGGTGGCTTCTAACTTCACCCCCATTTGGGTCCATAGGGATATGCTGGGAGAGGCTAATGCTAACAACATCTTTGGTCTTTTTGCGTGGCTGAGGGCCTGCGCAAAGACCAGACAGGTACGCATCAACTCGTCTAAGCTCAGGTAAGAACATATCTCAGTATGTGAAAACGGTGGCCTGTTCCTTTAAGCCTTTACAATAATGCAATAGTCACTGTGTAGTAAGTGTATATTTGCGCTATCTATTGCTAATAACTTCACAATACGCTGCACATTTTCAATATCATCTGGGGTCAAACAAATTAAATTGATGTTTTTCTATTTTTTACTTACATGCGTAATGCAATACTGGAGCCTCAATGGGAAACAGTATGTCTCAATATGTTTCCGATGTAATATAGAACAGAACAGTCCTACTAATGAGAATGTACAACATAATAGGGATGGGTATTGCCAACAACTTCACGATACGATCCCATTACAAGTGTATCCCGATACAGTGTCCATAATATGATACATATACCAAAGAAACTTAGGTAAAGTGATCTATTCAATGCACGAAATGGCAATTTTTATTATGGTATATATGCTCAGTAAGTTTTTTTTTTTTTTTTTCAATTTATTTGAATAACATATCAATAAAACATAGGTTGCAAAAGGAAAGGAATTGCAAAGTTGATACTCAGTTAAAGCTGATATTGCAGTAGTTAGTGTGTGTTCTGGTACGTCCTGAATAAACCATGATGTTATACACGGTTATTACATGAATTTTCTTTTATTATTGGCGTATCATGATGCAGGTGCCTCGATACGATGCGTGTATTGTCCATAACAATGCTGATGCCCTACAAAATACTATGTGCATTCTTCATTTACAAAATACTATGTGCATTCTTCATTTGCTTTTGCCAATTTGATATTTATCTATTTTTTTAATCCAAAGAAGACTTCATCTGCTAAATAATGGGTCGGACAAAATATAAAT
>OMNZ01094839.1:0-25664 GCA_900303255.1 Lesueurigobius sanzi
CTGGATCTTTCAACAAGACAATGATCCTAAACACTGTTCAAAATCTACTAAGGCATTCATGCAGAGGAACAAGTACAACGTTCTGGAATGGCCATCTCAGTCCCCAGAATATTGTTGAAAATTATTATTGAAAATTTATGGTGTGATTTAAAGCGAGCGGTCCATGCTCGGAAACCATCAAACCTGACTGAACTGGAGAGGATCTGTCAAGAAGAATGGTCCAAAATACCTTCTACCAGAATCCAGACCCTAATCGGAAGCTATAGGAACCGTTTAGAGGCTGTTATTTCTGAAAAAGGAGGATGCACAAAATATTGAGTAATTTTTCTTTTGTGTTGCCTAAATTCATGCACATGCCTAATTTTGTTTAAATAATTCTTGCACATTTTCTGTAAATCATACAAACTTTATTTCACTTCTCAAATACCACTGTGTTTGTCTCCTATATGATATATTTAACTGGAATTTTTTATCCAAACAACCAATGATTTATAAAGGAAAATCAAGAAAATTTACAGGGGTGCCCAAACTTTTTCATACCACTGTATATCATAAAGAAGAAGCCATTTTAAATACACAGATTTAGCATTTTTCCACTTCACTAAGTTTATCTACAAGTGTGTGCGCGCGCAATGACTCACTCACGCCCGTGGTCCACAAAGCCATGCATCCCACTCGTTTAAGGCCGTTCTCGCACTCTGCCTGGTCCGTGGTCTACAAACACAGTAAGGATACAGTAAACAGTAGGCGATATTTGCAGCCGTCTGAGCCTCTATCTGTCACTCAGTTCTGTTGCGTCTCGCTCTGGGAGGCCAACCTTTCAGCATTTCCAACGATGTGCCTCGGAAAAGCTGTTTCCAGGGCAACCGGGGTACCAAATACTCTCCCAGAGGCTTCTCGCTGGTGCGTCCTTTGTTTACACTTTTCATATCATTGTGGGGCATGTGGGCTGCTACAAACAAACACGGATGTGGCCAAGACAGTACAGCGTGTAAAGAGCGATCAAAGTGCATCAGATCTTCTCTCGCTCTCTCATTTCAGGCACAAGTTTAGAAAGTAAGAAATGTTGTAAATAGGCTACAAAGCAACTGAGTAACTATTATAAATTGGTACTTAGTTAAGATAACGGAATCAATGGCACAATGAATCTCAATAAAGCCAGCAGCAGCCACCTGTTCTTGTTACGCAGCACTTCAGATGCGGCGCGTCGGCACATTTTTAGATAACAAATTCTTACATAACAGCTATTGTAATTGTGGGACTGGTTTATGTTGATTACAAAGCTCATTTATTTGATTTATTGAGAATCAGCTCACGTTCGCCACTTTTAGGCATTTGCGCTTGCGCGTCAGAAAACCGGGAGCTGTCCAAGTGCTGAAGTGAGAAAAAGGCGTTTCACTACCCATTCCTCAACAGAGGAGGCTTTCCTCTCCTCACAACTCACATGCGGCTTCTTCTCCAGCGGACTTTTTGGCTTCAACAATAAAAGGGAACGACCACGATGAAGACTTTTAGCGCATCTCTTCTGAGAGAAACCAGCGTGAGAGACTTTGGTGAAACAAAACTATGATCCGCGGCTTCACTGAGGAATGCCTCCCGCGTTTTTGTGTGACACGAAAAAAGCCAAAAAACAAACGCGACTCGCTCAGACACAAGCGCCAATCTGGATTATGTGTTTGACCAATGTCAACATACGGAAGAAATAAGGAAGCGCGCGCACGAGAAAAGCACCAGGAATGAATCGCTCCTTTATCGAGGTTTTGGCTTTATTTACGTATTTAATGGAGCCAAGCAACTACAGGTAAATCTGCCAATTCTAAAAAAGAGAGAAACAAGTTTTATCAAGTCATAAAATGCATTATAAGCTTTACTCGTATTTGTGAAACTACTGCCTATACGTGCGTAAACGTCTACTTTCGGGTGTGTTTTACGCACGCACTTTTCTTCCATTTGTCAGGCTATTTCGGTTTTGCTCACAGCAGTTTGGCAGCACATATGTTTGTATAAGACTGCTACCTACTTTGACAGTGTCGAAACTCTGAGCGCTTCTTCGCTGTTTCAGTTTAACGCTACGTGTTACCTGGTGGTCTCATCGGATTTGTGTTTCAGAGTTGTTGAAGCTAAGGAGCACGACCCCAGGTCCTCCTCAAATATGTCTCCATCAGACTTTCTGGACTCGCTTATGGGCCGTACCTCCGGCTACGACGCACGAATCAGGCCCAATTTTAAAGGTTTGTTCCAGTCACATCACTCGTTTCCTAAATCCACACCCCAAACGCACATCCCTCTAACCACAATTTGAATACAAAATATGAATATAAGAAATATGGCTGCCTCTTATGCATTACAGTTTATTTATTTCATTTAGCTTAGCTGCAAACACTTCACAATTTCAAATGATATGGAGGTGCACTTATGGTGGCTGTTGCTTGGATACTGTGCTGCCACTCCATTGATAAGGACAATCAATCAGCTCTTGACAGTAACATGATGGCCTGCTAGAAATTAATGCATGATCATTGCCTTCTGTCACATTGCTCTATACAGGCACCGTGGGTTTCAAAGCCACCACCACACGATCCTGTAACATTATTTACAATGAGCCAAATTGTTGGGTGGCACTGGCAGCAGACAGGATGCCACCGTGACAGGCTAAATGACGGATTGTGCCCCTATGGCAAGGCTGCAGGCTACTGACTTCCCTCTTGTTGTTGTGTTGTGAAGCTGGTTGACACAAGCAGCGTCTGTCAGTGAGAATGGGGCTATGAGACCCGGAGCAGATTGTCCAGAGGTGTGAGAACATTCTGGGCAGTGGTTAGGAGAAAATGAATATTTACTTTCAACTACAAAAACGCCTGAGAAGCTGTATGTTGTGGCGCATTCAGTTGGGTTGAACGCGTGCAGGTGCAAGGGATACAAGCACGGTAAAAACCCTTTTGGGATTAGCACAACCTTTAACCCCAGAGCGCTCTCCTTAGCCATTGGCTCCAACACTGTAACATTGTGGAAAATGGGACCGATGGCAGAATGCAGAAATGCCTGGAAGTAGATCTCTTAAAACTTGGTGTTATGGTATAATGGTACAATGTAGAACGTTTTAAAACTAAAACAGATGTGTTCCATTGTTGATTTGACAACACATCACAAAAAATTGGTTGGAGCAAAAAAACCAAACAGCCGACAAAGCATTGAATCTTTGTGGTAGATCACAGTTCCAAATGTCAGCGGTTTGCTTGCAGGTTCTTATCAAACTATTTTGAGAGGTGCATACTATACCTTGGGCAAGACACTTCATCCAGTTTGAGAGGCCGTAGGCATAGAACCATACATACATACATGCATACATGCATACATACCCCAGGGCAGCTGTGTAGTAGCTTACCACCACTGAGAGTGAATGAAATGCATGAAATTGTACAGCGACTTGGAGCGTCTGGAAAAATGCTATATAATAAGACTAATGCATCATTATAAGATAGTTGGCAAATAATTTGGTTTATAAACAATGATATAGACAAGTAAAACCTGTATTGTTATTATTGGATGCTAATAACGTTCTGTATTGGGGAATCACTGAATGGATGAACTTTTTGTGAAGTTGGAGGTCTACTTGGGAAGTTAATTCCAAGTAACTGTTTTTGGGGCACATTTGCAACTTTTTTAAGCACATGAAGCACTCCCCGCTCTGCACTAATGTGGCACCCAACAGAGTGAGAGAAAAAACACACTGAATGTTCCCGATGAGATGTAAACAGATGACAGTCGTACCTGGAAGCTTGTTCGTACTTCCGAAGGGTGACCTAGATTTCCTGTGCTGACTTTGTTCAGAGTTACTTCTCCCATCCTTGTTCTTCCGCCTCAGCTCTTACATGTAGCTACCTGCCCACAAACAGAGGCAAATATTAATACTGAGCTTCATGCAGTATTGATGAGGGGAAAGGCATGGAGGGTTTGAGTCATCAGACAAGTGAGAAAGATGTTGCTTCGACTTGAAATGACACGACAAACGTTCAGACGCTTCAAGTGGCACTTACGTATACATTTGTGCATGTATGTGAGCATGTTGGCACTCAGCATAGTATATCACATGAATATTGCATTCTTAGTTCAGAGGGTCAAATGTGAATGAAAGTTAGCCAGCTAACCTGTTTTAGGGTACATAATATGGTGTTATGTATGAGTTTTCCATAGCAGTGGAATGAAAATTGTTTTTTCTTTCTTTAATAATTTTCAAACCAGACATTTGTGGAAATAATATTGTGCAGAAAATATAAAGCTTTTATTGCCAATTTCATGAGTTTGCAGGCAAGTTTTCTTGCATTTCTGTTACTATGACCCAAAAAAGTGTCCCTGCCAATTGTGAATTGTGCTTATAAACTCATCTCTATGAAGAAACTGGATTTTAGAAATGTGTTAGGAAAGTGTTTTGACCACATCTATCAATTTATTTTACTCGCTCCCTCTTCCTGTATTTGTAATTTTAAAAATGATTTTTTTTAAATCAGGTATAGTGCCTTTAAGGAACATTTGCATTTCAATTCAACCTTCTGAGGAGCAGTCTATAATTGTTTTATTAGAAAAACGAGAGTGAATATATTTTTACCTCTATGACCTTTCATTACAATCACCATTATGACACAGAATTACATCACACTGTGATTGAGAATAATACTGAGAAGAATAACTTGGAAGAATAATAAGAACAGAAAGTATTGTAATTTACACTTGGTAGGGCTGCACAATATAATTAAAAATTGTTTACAACATTGCAATATTATAATTGTAATATTTTGTAATATTCAATTGTAATTGTAATATTTTTGTAATATTCAATATTGGTACGCTCCAGATGCTTAAAATGGCCTCCAACCCTGTCCTCTGGTCCTTTGGTAAGTAACTAAGTGGTGGTGGTAGTGGTATCCACCACAAATTTCAACACAAAACAATTTAACCATAAATTAATTTGTAAGAAACCTTTTTTTTTTTTTTTCTTCTACAAGCCGACTCAAAATATACTAAATCTGAACCAAAACCAGGCTAAAATTGAAACAAAATAGGAAAACCAATCATTTTTGTTTAGGCATATCTCAATCTGATGGAAGATAACAATAATTTAGTGATGTATTGTGCAGCCCTCTTCAATTACAAGATTTCACTGTACAGAAAACAGACTCTTACACAAGCACAGGCAGCATTACCAATGATCTCAACTGGACAAATGGGCAGCCTGTTCTTTCCTAAACCTTCCTTTCACGCCATTATCATGTCCATTCCACAGGTCCCCCCGTAAACGTTACATGCAATATTTTTATCAACAGTTTCGGCTCGGTCACTGAGACCACCATGGTGAGTGTGTTGGCTAATCCTTCTTGTCCCTTTGTTCATTGTGTCACAAACTGCAGGTCCACCAGTAAATGTCACCTGCAACATATTTATCAACAGCTTTGGTTCTATAGCAGAAACTACGATGGTGAGTTGGGTGCTCTGCTCTGGAGTTAAGGCTGAATCATGTTTAAACAATGTCTTACTTATTCCATTTTCCATTTTTTGTTCACGTGAAAGCTTACTGGTGGCACCATTTCTTTATCTGGCAGATGAGAATTTGTTTAGCCGAAATGATTTAAGTCGGTGTACAATTAAACACACTCTTTGAATCCTGCAGGAGTGTTTGAACAAATTGTGACTATTACCTTCTCCCACTGAACGTAACAGTGGCGCTCCTAATTATTGCAAAATTGACAGAAGGCTTGTAATTCATTATTTCATGCAATAAAGATGATACACTTTTGCACAGTACAGCCTATTCAAATTTGTTATACATCTCTGGATCAGGAGCCACAAATTAATTGTGTACGCGGCTTAAGTGGAAATTGCCAAAAGCGAACAAAAACGAAACCTGTGTCTCTATTGAAACTAATCACGATCAAAGGCTTTCTAATGAGCGATAATAACTCTTCATAAATGGAGAATGCTAATTTGCCCAGGAGCTGTGGATCTGGAGATTGCCAGGGAATGACACAGTTTTAGACGTGGCTGGTGCTGCTGCTGCTGCTGCTAGTGTTTTGGGACCGCCAATATGCTGATGAAATGTCAAACTACATAAAGGCTTCGTTCTCATCGTCCTGACATATCTATTACGATGAGCGAGTGAGTTGTGGTGACATGCAGTTTACGACTAACTGCACTGTCAAAAGTTCCCCCATTAGCGCTGTTATACACGTTTCACTCGGCTTCCATGATGACTCTTGTATAACGTGGCCGCTACAAAGTTTGGACAGTTATTGACGATTGACTATCGACATGCTGCGCCGATGTTTACATGTTTATCAGAATTACCAGCCGAGGTATCTGGACAATTGCGCATTTCTGTGTGTTAGTTGGGCTACTACAGTATCATTGAAATTCGATAACCAAGATGCAAAATAACAGCAGTAAATACAAACTCTCAACTGGGGCTTCCTTTGATTAAATATTTAACATGGGCAGAGGACATGCTTTTTAGTGAGCCCCTCTTCTGCTGAAAACACACTTACAAGGCTTGCTTTGCCTTTACTTTCAGACATATTACCATAAACATTTTGAGCGGGCGTTTTCAATGATTGGTGACATTTAAACTAAGATAAACACCAGCTCTGAATTCAGTCCCACTTGACTCAAGAAGGCTATAAAGAAAGGAACATTTCCAGCGTTTCCCATTACCAACTAGCCTTTCATTATGTAACATTAATACAGCAATTGTGCATTTACTTTTGAAAACACGTGGGTATGTTTGACATGACATTGCACATTGTTTCTCGTCCATTCATTGCATATTTTGTCTTATGGTTGTTGTTGGGGCTGCACAATATGAGGAAACGTTCTGGTGATGTTTTACAAGCCATTTCAAAACAGTAACTTCAAATTTAAGCCTAAATTGTGCCAAAGCGAGACCAGGGTTTATACCGGTAGCAGCAAGTCAAATTTAATGCTTTTTAATGCCATTTTAATGCCCAAATACTACATTTTTAATGCCAGAAACACCACAAATTGATGTTGGTTTAATATTCATTTCCATTTTCAATACAATGGTGAAAGATGACAGACTCTGCACAGCTGTAGAGCTCCCAAAATCTATTTATTCAAGCACCACAGAGTAACGTTTCGGCCGTCTGATGGAGGGCTAGCACGCCCGAAACGTTACTCTGTGGTGCTTGAATAAAGAGATTTTGGGAGCTCTACAGCTGTGCAGAGTCTGTCATCTTTCACAATTGTTTCTTCGATCTCTTGCACGCTGCCTAGCTGGTTCGGGATGTGCGTGTCTACCTAATCTTAATTTTCAATACAATACAATATAATATTTTGATACAACTGATCAACTTTTGAACAGAAATAGTGTATCATTTCTGCCCAAACAGTAGTCTAGACCCTATTGTTGGATTTTTGCCAAATTTCTGCAGTAAAAACAGCTGAACAATGTCTTTATTTTCCAAGAATGTTTGATTTAATGCCACTATGAATTCTATTTAATGCTTTTTAATGACATTTAAGGCCTTATTTTAGACAAAATTCATTTAATGACTTTTAATGCTTTTTAATGCTGCGCGGAAACCGTGAAGACTTAAAATGTCGAAATGTATAAAAACAAACCTGAAATGGATAGTTTTAGGACTTAATCAGGAAAACATAGCAAACCATGTGTAAATCTTTCTTAGATGAAAGACCTCTGTGATATACAGTATTATGGCTTCTATATGGATATGAATATCTTCTTATATGGATATTGAGTCAGTTGTGTGAGTCAATGTATTGCGCAGCCCTAGTTGCTATGTTTGCATCATGTTCATGACTCCCATAACATTTTAACCACTGAATGCCACCATTGCCAAAGCACATGTATCCTGTCTGCAGCATGCCGGCCCATCACCCAGACCGCTGCTCACAGACTCCTCACAGATCCTTGTCGTCCCCGCAGGATTACCGTGTGAACATCTTTCTGCGGCAGAAGTGGAACGACCCCCGTCTGGCGTACAGCAAATACCCGGACTCCTCCCTGGACTTGGACCCCTCCATGCTGGACTCCATATGGAAGCCCGACCTCTTCTTCGCCAACGAGAAGGGCGCCAACTTCCACGACGTCACCACGGACAACAAGCTGCTCCGCATCTTCAAGGATGGCACGGTCCTCTACAGCATCAGGTGAAGGGCTGCAGATAAGATATAATGAGAAACCACATATGATATTCAGATTGAGGGGGGGGGGGGGGGGCAGTGAGATTGAATCCAATGCGGTGATGTCGATTTCCCCAGGACATGTTCGTTTATTGCATTTTTACATTCTCTCGCGCACTTCAAAGACTGTCAATCTAAAAGGATAGCATTTAAATTGAAATTATCAGATTATGATCGGCCCTTTGAAACAGCTGTGAAATACTATACCACACACGGTCTTGTATAATGCAAAATTCCACTGATTACAAGAGAGCAAGATAATCCCAGGGGTGCGCTTGAGAATCAAAAGCAAAGATAAAAACGGCTGTGCAACCTTCAACTGTAGTTATACTATCAAGCATAACATTATGACCACCTGCCCATTATGAACATTTGTGGCGAAGTAAAACCAGTGTTATTTGACTCCTTCTGGTGAGAATTTGTCATTCGCCATGCCATTTAGGACACTATGAGGCTCATTTATCAAGGCAGGTGCTAAATAGTGAGTGCAAGTTGGACATTTGTGAGCATATTGCACCTAATTTACCATTTGAAATGACATGTAATACAGTATTAGGGCCCCAAATCTGATATGTAAATGAGAGACTGCTGCGTGAGTAAGAAATGTGCTAATGAGTGTGCTGCTGATCCACTTTTGCATGTGATACTCATTTTGGCATGAGCAACGCTTGGTAAATGACCCCCTATGTTGTGCTTGTAAAAGTGGTTAACATGGATGAATCAAACACATCTCAGTTCTCATCCCAAGGGTAAAAAAACAGCCTGCTCGTTGCAATTATAGGAAAAATAAAAAATAAAACCATGTTGGAGACAGTGTGGTCCCGCTAATGCCAATCACTTCCATATCGTCTGGACATGAACACAACTAGCATCATTTTGGCCCAGTATATTTAAGTTAACGGACGACATTATGACTTATGACATCCGTAAAGATCCCAGGTTCTTCTTACCGGGTCTGCTACCCACACTTGGTGCCAAATAAGGACAGATACATTCTTAAAATGATCTTGATTGCATCGAAGAAGGCATTAACAAGGAACTGGCTCAAGGAAGATCCCCCCCGAGCGGACCAAGTGCTGGAGATCGTGGAGGAGATTCACTCAATGGAGAGGCTCCCCTCCTTCCTACAGCTCAAGGGACACCTATTCTTCCAGCGCTGGTGATGCTGGCACAGGTTCAGACAGAACAGTGTCCCCCTTTTGTTCTTTTTTTTCCTTTTTGTTGCTCTGTTTCTCTTTGTAAAATTAAAATAAATAAATAGTAAAAAACCAAGTCAGACATTTGGAAGATTTGGCTCTGAATGAAGAGGCATGAATCCCGTCACTGCTAGTAGGTGGATGTTCAGTGCCAGCCACTTCACCAGTCGGTCCTCGCGCCCGATCAGAACAAACCAACATTAGATGCAATGACGTGGACTGCCAGACAACAGCATAAGCGCTCCTCAGTGTCCAATTTAATCTCAACGCTACTTCACTCAGAGCGCATTTAATTTCCACTGCAACAAAGCCATACGAGGCAGATCCATTTGGACTCTATTTGCCGAGTGCCAAACAGCATCAGTGCCCAGGTGTGGCGGCGGCAGCGTGACACCGGCACCGAGATGAAAGGTGGTTAGCCGCTTTCTCCATTCATTGAAAAAAAAAAAAAAAGAAATGCTACAGCCAGAAGCCCGGCGAACAAAATGCATCACAGGGACAATAAGTTACAGTAATGAAAGTGTGATAGGGACCCGCTGAAGGGAATCCAACTTGATAGGTAAGAGGCTACGAGATGTGCGAGAACAGTGATGCCCTGGCTGTAATTTGATTTCTCAAGCAAATTATTTTTTTTTACTTTTCTACCCCTCTGAAGTTCAAGCTGTAATAAGACAATTTCGCAGGAACGGAGTGTTTACATGCTGCCCGACGAATGACATCTAACCTTTTTTTTTTTTTTTTTTAACAATTTCAGGCTAACACTAATCCTATCCTGCCCTATGGATCTCAAGAACTTTCCTATGGATGTCCAAACATGTACAATGCAGCTTGAAAGTTGTAAGTCCTTTTATTATTGTGGGTCTATCGATGGTTTTGGTGCAGTTGGCATGTTTGTGTTGCAGCTATTTACCAGAAAGTCTATTCTTTAGAAAAGGTCAGGATTTGTTTAGTGCAGGATTTCTGTAGTTAAATGCTTATTACCAGATAAGGTCAAGCAATCTTAATCCTGTTTTTTGTTTGTTTAACAATGGAAAGCTCTATTCTCAAACAAACTTTAAAGAACACTTATAAAACACTAAATGCTTAAGGTGGACTTTGAAAATAACTAATAATTAATTTCCAGATTAAATGAATAAGCACTAAAAAGAACTAAATACCCAGGGAATTGTACTCTACAATCTTAATGACTCCATCTCTTATCTTTCCAGTTGGCTACACCATGAACGACTTGGTCTTCGAGTGGCTTGAGAACGGGGCCGTGCAGGTCTCCGACGGTCTCACGTTGCCCCAGTTCATCATGAAAGAGGAGAAGGAGCTCGGATACTGCACCAAACATTACAACACCGGTCAGTGCCGCACCCAAATCCACAATCCACTCGCCAACACAGCTACCGTATTTTCCAGACTTAGAAGTCGCACCAGAAAAAAAAGCACATAAAGAAGAAAAAACATATATAAGTCGCACTGGACTATAAGTCGCATTGTTTGGGGGAAATTTATTTCACAAAATCCTAGACCAAGAACAGACATTTGATCTTGAAAGGCAAGGTATAATTAAAACAATAGAATAGAGAACAACAGGCTGAATAGGTGTACGGTATGCTAACGTAACAAGCATAAAAACAAACTGAATAGGTGTCTGTTATGTTAATGTTACATATTAGTTAATATATAAGTCGCAACTGAGTATAAGTCGCAGGGCCAGCCAAACTATGAGAAAAAGTGCGACTCATAGTCCAGAAAATACGGTAGTCCACTCCGAGCTAAACAGTCATGTACATTTTCATCTGGTTTTTAGGTAAATTCACCTGCATCGAGGTCAACTTCCACCTGGAGCGGCAGATGGGCTACTACCTGATCCAGATGTACATCCCGTCCCTGCTGATAGTCATCCTCTCGTGGGTGTCTTTTTGGATAAACATGGACGCGGCCCCGGCCAGAGTAGCGCTGGGCATCACCACGGTGTTGACAATGACCACACAAAGCTCGGGCTCCAGGGCTTCGCTTCCAAAGGTCAAATCTGCCTTCTATTTTCCTACGGCGTAGTCAAAGTATTAATATATGTACAACAGATTCATGAATTAGTCAGAACTCTAAATTAACCACGCACAGTCAGAAAATACTTCAAATATTTAGATGAAATTAGTTATTTAGGTGCTGAGATATTAAGGGATTGTGTTTGTTTTTTCGTCATAAATTAACAAAGCAGGAAGACAGCTGAAATTATGATTCACACACTGAGAATTGGCGCCTTTGTTCAGTGAGATGTGTGCTATGGTTTGTCACCAATAACTTTTTAAACACTCTTACTGTGTAGGGCATGCTTTTCAGGACTTTTAACCATAGTGAACAAATAGACACAATGAGAAATACTTTTTTTCTCTAATGAAGCATTACTGCCCGGAAAGCTCAATCACTATTGACCAAATGATTGACCTAACAATTTAACTTGTTTTTTTTTTGTATTCTTTTTAGTACTCTCTTAGAATGTTATCTCAAAAAGTAAAGGATGGAAAGACTTTTTTGGGGGGAAATGGAAATGCCTAATTTATGGTTTTAGCCTTGGAACCTTATCATTGCAAAGAGGAACCAATTATGTCTACAAGTTTATTTTATTTCCTTCCTTTCTGTTTGTCGCAGCTGAGACTCAAAGCATGCCACAATTCCGATATTGTTTGCTTGCCCTATATATAGGTTTTACTCTGTGTCTGTCCAACAAGAAAAGAAAATCTGTCATTTACCGCATTCAGCAACATGAATGCAAGTTTACTTCACGTCCCACTGTTTACTTGGCACTAAGATGTTTACCCAGTTCACTTGAGTCACCGATAAGAAATGGCTTATTTTCGGGATCATGAGAGCAGCAACTCCTGCAATTTACGAGATGAAGCCTCCTCGTTGCCACTCTGTCATCTGATCCGAGAGCACGCTTCCTTATTTTCCAATTATGATAAACCAGCATGCAGATACTGTGGAAGGGGGGGGGGGCTAGGGAACTCCAGTCAGACCTTGATCATCAGTCGCTCTTCTCTGCACATCATTCAGCGCGGTGAACAACAAAAGGCTGCCGTCCCATCACAGCTCTGCGCCTGAAAGACAGACACGTATGCTGATAAATACTGAAAGAGAAAGATTTGGAAGACACTATTCAAACAACAGCTAAAGAAGGCCTTAAGAGCGAGCCAGGGAGGAGCGGAGTTGTTTTCCCCACATGCTAATCAGCTGTCATACAAGAGGCAAGGTCAGCAGAGGGTTTGAGCAGCACCCTGACAAGATCAAAACCCAAACTGCCAAATCGCAAGTAAAAAAGGGTTGAAGTTAGCAAAGTTGCAACTAACATTTTTTTTGATGCCCTTGCCTGGTTTGCCCACAATATGATCTGTGCATGTGATAGGAACATGTGGTAAATGTACTGTACATATTATCTAGCATTAACCGCAGTCATAATTAGTGGTTTGCAAATATTTGTATATTAATATTCTCTGTTAAGAAGTAATTATGCTGTCTTCATTATTATTTATGAAACTCAAAAAGTGAAGACCTCTGCAAACATGTTCTGAAATGCATGTGATTCTTGTAGTTTTTTTAATCAAATGAATGTGTACTTCTGCATGCCTTTCAAATGTGCATACAAAGAGAGGTTTAGCTTTCTTTAAAGGCTCATTCCTGTGTGTGTTTTCTCCCTGTGTTTGCAGGTCTCTTACGTAAAAGCCATTGATATCTGGATGGCTGTCTGTCTGCTCTTCGTTTTCGCGGCGCTGCTTGAATACGCCGGGGTTAATTTTGTCTCCAGGCAACAGAAAGAGTTTCTGCGCTTGAGAAGAAGACAACGAAAGAATCAAAAGGTATGAAAAGACTGCCCAGTTCATCTCTTTTTTTTTCCCGGTGTTGCATTTAACACAGAGCTGCAAAAGAGGTTTAATACTATCTTTACATTGCTATCAAATTCAGTAAGCTTGTAATACTTTAATTGAAATTGGGTATCAAGCATAATAGTCTAAACTTAAAGATTATTTGGATACTTAAATAAAGATACAATTGTTTGGTAATGTTCTTTCTCAAATTCTATATCTACTGGCAAAAATGCAAAGAAGTATGTGGTGTGTGAAAAACCCCAGCTAGAACACTTTTATCTGCAATGTGCATAGAAACAGTACCTGCTCAGTAAGCGCTGTGTGTGCGTCCGCTCTTCCAGGACGATGACATACATGAAGGCCGCTTTAACTTCGCCAGCTACAACATGAGCCTGCCAAGCAAAGACGGCTCAGCTGTGAAGAACGCCGCTCCCACTCCCAACCCTCCCCCGCCCCCCGCTCCCAAAGACACAGACGCCATGAAGAAGAAGTTTGTGGACCGCGCCAAAAGGATAGACACCATCTCCAGGGCGGCCTTCCCGCTGGCTTTCCTCATCTTCAATGTCTTCTACTGGGTCACCTACAAGATCATCAGACATGAGGACTGACAAATGCATCCGGAAGCACAATGTCGGTGGTGGTTTTCAGCAGGACGCACGGGGGCTGTTTTGATTTTCAGGGATAATGTTTAATGTTGCCGTGTTCAGGTGATACTGTAAGTACCTAAGACAATAGCAATGTTGCTGATGATGGTTTTAAGAGTGACTTCAAAGTGAAAATGCTGGACAAGATGGACCAACAACACAAAGTTTAAATTCCATGAATTACAAAATAAAAGCAAAGGGACATGTAATATTCCACTGCAAACAGTGATTTCTTGATAAGTTATTTAATTTGCTTGATTTCAGAATATTTGAACTCATTTTGACTCGCCAAGTAAAATTATTTGCCAATGGAACTAAGGCTGCACAATTTTGACAAAAAACCTAATTGCAATTTTTCAGACAGAAATTGCGATTGCGATTCGATTTGTGATTTTTATACTATATATTTATGTTGTATATTTTTCATGGAATTCAGTATTGTCTAGGCATGGGACAATATGGACATTTTTGTCTTCTTGGACAACATTTTTGAGATTAACAATGTTATCACAGTAATTATCTGCCATTGCTGAACTGACTATGGATTATCTACTTAAGTGATGATGCTAATTCTGAAGAAAAATGCTAAGATCAACAAATCGTGCATTCTTTTCATCGCAGTGACCAATATTATTGTTTATTGTCACTGTCCTAGTATTGTCAGCAAAATATACTTCTAAAACTGCTATTATACATCGCAGTAGTACTCATTTATTATATTTCAGCTTCATGAACCGCTGGAGACGCAAGGAAGAAAAAAACCCTCAGCCTTTGGGGTTAGGTTATTGCAGGATGTCGATTCCATATTGATTAATCTTGCAGCCCTAAATGGAACAAGTAATTTTACACTTAAAGGGACCCTACGGAAGTTAAAATCTACATGCTCCAGCAATGTCCCGCGCTGTACTGTGAGCCCACACCTATCCCACTCAATTCCCGCTATAATAAGCCTGCACTGTCACTCTAAAGTTGCGTGTTCGGCCGAGGCAGCAGTCATTCACCAGCTTAACATGGAGACTGCAGTTACGCGGACGGCCAGAGGTGGCAGTCACGAGTTTGAAAATGATCAAACTCCGTTGAGTCCCTTTAAAATAACAAAAACCATTGAATTTCAAGTAAATTTACATTTATTATCTAATTTTTAGTGCAATAAGTTGTTTTTTTTCTTATTTTAACAGCAAAATACTCCATTGGCAGATAATTTGTCTAAAAAAGTCAAAATGACTCATAAAAAGGGCAAATATTCTGAATTCAAGCACATTTGACCTATCAAGATATCACGTTTTGCAGTGTGAGGAAAAACAGCACTTAAAACAACCCAAACTCAGACACTTGTGTTCTGGATTCATGCAGGGATTTCTAATGTTATTCCAACATTTATAGTAGCTGCTTGTGGCCTGAAGAACAGGAGACCAATTTCCTTTTCTACAATACAACAATCATATTTAATGTGTGCAATTAATTTGCATACAGTAATTAAATATCTTGGTGTGCACAATGTCAGAGTAATAAGCACTTGTGAGTCACAGTGAAGAGAGAAAACTCAAATCGTTTGTCCAGTTTCCAGACTCCACCTCATCCAAGGCTGCTGGAGTAGGCTTCAGTCACAAACAGTCCTAACGGGCACATTGCAAACTGTTTCAAATTTGTTATCAGGGTTGTAATTATTTTTTAATATCAGTCTTTCAAAGCACTTCACTTTCAAAGTTTTATATATAAAAAAAGAAGCAGACAAAAGACGCACATACAATATATTCTGGGAAATTGAATAGCAGGGCACGTCTTAGGCACGGACTCGGATAAAAATCGGACGCTGCATTTTTATGAAATACCTGAAGCCTTAGATATCAAAGACCTGGTGGGATGAGTGTTATGGGCACCTATTTTTTCAACCATCTCTTGTTCAGTGGTCTATCTGATCTGTTTGATCTTTTCTACCTGTGGCCAAGTATCCAAAGGTTCTTCTACCGTATATGCTTCTTCCCCCCTGTATATTATTAATCATATTCAAATGATGTCACTGCAACTCAATTCAAATCAGTCAGTTTCTTTGAAGGCAATTCTTTTTGAGCTAATTTATCTGATACACTTATACGGAAGTACTTCATATGTGAAAATGCATTACTCACTGTTGCTCCACATGACCCTGTTCTGGTATTTTTAGAGGTTAAAACTTTTGTAGAGTTAGTCTGTTGAACTATTATGGGGATAAACTGTATTAAATCCTTCCCTGGACTGGATCCCTTTATTACTTTACAACTGTGTTGAATGGGAAAATGTTTCAAGAGGATTTTATACAACATTGATTTAAATGACTATTGATTTTTTGCACTTCAGATTGCTGGACAAGGCCTCCTTTATTAACAATGGTGTGTATAGATTGTTTTGGATCCGTACATCAATAAACTTGGCTGTGCAGAAATGGATTTTTAAATATGGTTGTACAATTTTGTCATATAAAGGAAAGGGAATCTTATTTGTATAGCTCTTTTCATATGACACAAGACAAGTCACACCCAAAGCGCTTCACACATGAAAGGGAGGGATGCTCATTCACTCCATGCTGATGGTGGTAAGCTACATTTGAGTTCATTTGCAAAAACAGATAAGTGCCATTGACAAAAATCAACATATGCTTGTAATTTTCTCTTTGCGAAGCTGTGTTTTTAATGACCACATCTATTTTTGCACATCAATTGATTAATCTTTACTTTTGCTGGTGTCACCTGTGGAGTATGGTTATAACAATCTAACGGAGATATCGGCTTTTGCAAATTAACTCTTCATTGTAGCAACAGTTTCCCCTGGGGTAGACTGACAGAAGCGAGGCTGCTCACTCTGACCACCACCAACCACTCACACATAGAGCTTTGGAATGTGATGTCACGTAATGGGGCGTGGCCAGCAGATTGTGTTGATGTGTGTGCGGTTGAGGCGCCATCTTACAATGGTCCGAACAACAAACTGCTAATTGTAGAACTAAGGGAAGATAGATAGACAAATGACTTATGGATAGTTCAGGCCTGTTGTTTAGTTGTCTGCCATGTTAGAACGCACCATCTACCAGGGAATAATATTGAAAATGGGCTGTGTTTTCATTGTTTTGTGGTCCTGAAAAATGGTGGCAAAATTCCCATAATGCATTGCACTGTGATGTCAGTTCCAAAGCTCTATAGGCATTGGGTGAAGTGTCTTGCTCAAGGACAGGACAGTCTGCACCTGCAGGAGCCGGGATTCGAACAGCTCGACCTTCCAATCATGCCCCACTGTCACCCAAAAAAAAGGCATAGTGATGGTTTAATTGATGATTTCACTGTGGAGGAAACTATTATTTGTATTTTTCTTCTTCACATAACCAAACTGTCTATAATGGACCTAAAAAAAAAATCATGTTTTTGGAAATCAACCCTTTACCTTTTCTCTTGAACTGAATATAAAAAAAAAAAATCATTGATAATCTTACCTGAGCAGACGACCGTGCAGGTTGCTGATCCTATCCCCACCACCGGTCTCATGTAGGCCGTGCCGTCGCCGTGGTGACACACACAGTAGTCTGGGTGGCCCGCAGTGTCACAGATCTGATATGACAGAGGGTTTCTATAAATGCATGATAATAGCCTTCACATTGTATCAGCCGCACCACAGCGACCAGCAACAGACTGTCCATACTTCAGCGGAATAGAGCATGACAAATATATAAAAGGAACAGAGATACCACCTATTGTTTCAGAAGACAAGATACTATTAATAAAAAGGCAAAAATAGTAACAGCTTTAATGTTAGCAAATGGATTCGGTCATTTTGTTATTCGCTGTCTTCGTTATACAGACATTCCAATGTGGAAATAAAGACTTGGGCGTACCATCTTCATTACGGATGCATGAATCACTCAATATATTTTTTAATGGCTGAAACAAAAGGATTACAAGCTAATCAATACTACTAATCCTCGTGGAAATACCATTCATTTCAGTGGCACGTCGTTGCGCAACTTCTCATTGTTATCGCTATTTTAATATGCGGGGATGCCTTTATGTAATCAATTTTAGTATGACGGCTTACGGAGAGAGAGAAAATGATTCGCTGCTTATAATTGTGTTTTGGAGCAACTTTCTCATTCATTAGCGTTTAGAGGGGCTGCTTTGTGAGGGAGACTGAGGGGAGAGAGATGAGGGTTGTCATGGTAACTGCACAGCCACTGGAAGGCCAGAGTATGAGGGGAAAAACTAATGCTCTTAAATACATCTACATTTTTGTCAAGAATGAGACGTTCAAATACCCCAAAATATTTTACGCATTGTATTTTGTATATATGTGTTTTACAAATTTAGTTTCAGGTGTTGACCCAGTGAGTAGGATTTGCTTGCTCACCTGACTTAGGGTTATTTAGAGCCATTTTTACTACTTCTACTATGAAATTACTGCATCTATTCTATCTACCGTATTTTCCGGACTGTAAGTTTCATTTTTTTTTCATTTTTTAATTTATTTGAAGAGGACAGTGCATATTAATGAACACAACCAGTACAAAGACTTTAGTGTAAAGTCGCACTGGACTACAAGATAGAATAGAGAACATAATAGAATAGAGAACAATAGGCTGAATAGGTGTACGTCAGTGTGTTATGCCAACATAACACATTGATGGTTATTCAGCTACATGAAGCATAATCAACAAACTGAATAGGTGTCTGGTATGTTAACGTAACATATTAATTAATATATAAGTCGCACCAGCGCAAACTATGAGAAAAAGTGTGACTTATAGTCCAGAAAATACGGTATACATTTAGAACGACAGCTGACATACACTTTTTCCAGTTGTCTCGGTTCACCGCCGTTCTGATCCTGCGCTTTCAGAACATGTATTCTAAAAGGCTAACGCACTGATGCTAAATACTTAAAAGTATATCAAAGAAAGAAAAGTGTTTGCTAGGAACCAAGATGAATAAACTCGTGCTATAAAAATTCAAAGAAGATCAAAACATATCCCCAAGCATTAAATCTCTAGAGTTTTCAAACCTTATAGAAGCCCTTAAGCATTTTTGAATAGTGCATAGTGAGTACACTTAAGGGTAGTATTAGTGTCAAAAATGCTGTGTATTGACGTCTCTGCTACTATATTGATATCCGCCCACTGTTTGGGTGACCCACTCAGCTGACTAGCCCAAAGGAGGCCACAGGGCAGCCCTTCTCTGAAGTGAATCAATACGAGTGCACTAGGGCCACAGAACAGACCAGCGACCACCGTATCGATACAAGCGTGGATCAGAGCTACATCCATCATTACTCGTGATGTCAAAGCATGACTAATGCTCCAATTTGCAATTCAAATATATAGGCATTAGAAGGTCACCCATCCTGGAAATCACAGTTAAACACCCATTAACAATAATTTAACACAGATTTCAGTCATCTATGATCATTTATGTGAATATTGGAATATGTTATTTACTGATGCATCACACCAAAACGTAAAGCATTCCTACAACTACCTGTGATGGCTGTGCCCTCTTGGCTGGGGTGTCTCACTGTGGAGCACATACTCTAGGGCAGGTATGGGCAAACTTTGTGATGCAAGGGCCACACTGGGTTTCTGAACTTTCCCGGTGGGCCAGACATGTCTTGGACCTGGTACATGGGGTTGTGGGCATTTCAAATAAGTACAAATCGCAAATACTGTAGGTCACTTAAATACATTTGCGAAATCAAGAAAATAGCAGCAGGTATGAATTATCTTTCTTTATGTCAGTGAAAACATTGCGTTCACCCTTTTTATCACACATATTAGAGCCAGACATTTGTGCCCGGGCCCTAGTTTGCCCAACTCTGCTCTAGAGGCTTTCACTAGTCACGCTCAATAAAAGTTAACAGGAAATAATGCAAAGAGTATTTCTTGCTGAAGCAGACAAGGCTCGGTGAGGAAAATTGAATTTGTTTTTGAAAGAACTAAGAAAAATAGCTCCCGGGCATTTACTGGTGTTATTTACTGAATAGAGTCCACAAGTGTGTGCAGCTGTCACTTGAAATAATGGCTTGGTCACAATGGTCAGAGTGTTTATTTTGAAGAGTGTCTGGAGAGGTTTATTTAGGTACACTGGTATATATACAGTATATTTTGTTTTGGACACTGGTCATCTAACTCCATAGCATCAAAGCAAGTAGGAAGTTATAATTGTGTTACACAAGAGTCCATCAAAGGCTTTTATGTGCAGTGAAGCACAGACATTAGAAAGTGAAGTGGGTGAGTCCATATCTCTTTGGGATTAATGAAAGTGACAGACAGTATTTGCTGTAGACTCCAAGACCTTTAGCCAAAATACATGTTCTTTTCTCATCTCCACAGAGAGGAAACACTCTCGATCCTCTGAGGCGCATGCCAGGTTCTTTTAAGTAAGGTTTGATGTTCACTTGAAGGAGTGGCATTTTAAACAACAGCATGGATGGCTGTGTAGACTAGTTTTCATTTCACAGCAGAACAGCTGAACCATGAGGCGAGAGTCCCACTAAAAGCAACACACCCACCGCGCAGCTGTGCAGCCCTCTGCTCTGCCATCACCCTGAGCCTTTATTCACAGACAAATGTGAATCAAAGAGTTTGTGTCGGTTACTGAACAAGGCATAGAACACAAAACATAAAACAATGCTTGGGAGTGTAGTGGGGTCTACAGGGACACAAACAGGAGGAGGCTGGCCAGTCCACTGTAAGATGAAGGCAGCGAGATCCGGGGGGTGATCTGACGGAAATGGAAAGAGGCACCACCACGCAGCATCAGACACAATATCCACCCCATGAGGCTGTCTGAAAGTTCAGCCACGCAGAGGTCAGCACGCTGCATATCAGGAGCTGCCTTTAAGACAGTCTCAATGTAAACACCACAGTCAAAACACAGTGACACTTGAGGGACTGAGGGTGAGTGATTGCTGATGGAAATGCTGACAGTAGCCTTTTAGCACTACTAAGTTTTCAGTGTCTCAATGAGAGCTGCCAAATCCCCATCGAGTAGCACTTTGAAGAGGCATTCAGTCGATTCACGATATCTCTGCACGTCCACCAGGGGGCACAAGTTCCTTTTACTCCGCTCCATATCCCTCTGCCAGTCATCCCTGCACCTCTGGAGAGCCTCCCCACAGCGTGGGTCAGGAGTGATAAAAGAGCTTATTCTTTTGTCATCGTTGTCCTTTTCTTTGGAAAGCATTGTAGACACACAGTCCCTCAGTGAGGTCACTTCCCTCTCCAGTGCCAGTGAAAAGATTTGTGCCTCGCTCTGTCCTCTGGTAGCTTTGACAGGCTTCACGGTGCATGACACTGGGAGGTCGGCCAAAAGCAAGTCCAGGAGCTGTAGCATCTGTAACTCACTGCACAAGAGCAAAGATTAGTCCATCATATGTGCCAAATCAACACTAACAAGGCTACAAAATGGAAATGTTATTTTTATTGCCATTTAACCCATCAAGCTACTAGGTGTTAGAGCTGCAAATTATTGAAAAATGCGTCCAGGAGGTCCAACTACAAGGTTATCAGTCATTACACACCTATTAAGTAGGATAAAGACTGCACAATATTGCAAAGGATATTATATTTCCTTTATTAATTTGGTCATTTCGATTAATTTGTAATTTATCTTACTGCCCTACCAGGGATTATGTAAAGATTTGCAAATTTAAGTACCCTGCCAAAGTCCTAATCTCTTCGATCTTCAATGGGATAACTCAGGGACAACATCAAAGGCATGTCTGTTGTGAATTTATTAATAAAGAAGAGCTCAAAGCAACTATGTCATGATATCCCCATATTACTTTATTTTTAATGATTATATTAGCGAAATAACAAAACAGAATGATTAATTGAAATAAAATCTGCCTGAATGCAAATGTACTTCAAGTTTTATGTCAGCAGCAATAACAATAACGCAGAGATGTAATGTTCAGAACCTCAACAATCTGACGATTGTGGCAGAGTATAATGCTTTACCTGGTGTGTACAGACAGTTCTGCCTGGAAAGGGGTTATCTGATGCCAGCGGAGCAGCATCGGAGCAGATGGTCCCGCAGACTTTATCAGAAGATGTTGAGGACTCACTTCTATCCTTTTACAGCCCACTCTTTCCTGAATGCAGCCAACTATGTCACCCAGGCTGTAATCAGGAGAGTCTATGTGAAAAATCCAGTGATCCAGCAAAGCCATCAAACTCAGCAGATCCTCCTGGCTCTCATCTGAAAACAAAATGAATACTCGTTTGAAAAGGTTCATATTGTCTTCTTAGTTTAAACTGTTTTAATGTTCTTTTAGTAAGGTTTGTTTTCCTGCTTTACTGGTTTTTAATAGTAGCCGAAACTAATAAAGCAGGTACACAAAACCTTCCGTCTTACTAAAAGAACATTAAAACCAAAATGAATACATGTTAAAATGGGGATTATACCATAAAAGTCATTAGTTAATAGTTAAATTCAATTCCTAAGATTTCTTGGTCCCATTATCACACATATGTAGGAATGGGTACAGTACAATACAGTATTAAACGAATCTTGGTTTACAATACCGGTATCTGAATATACTTTATTCAATACCTATACTAAATTATAGGTCATAGAACCATAAAACAGTACAATAATGGTAAATTATTCCATAAAAGACTTACTTATCATTTTTTTTCATAATTTATTTGAACTGAAACAACCAAGAAACTTTCTTTAGTGTAGTCTCAGGACCCGCCAGGCATTAAAACTATCTAAAAGGAAAATATTTTTTTCCGATACCATTAGTGCCTAAAAACATGTTTTGACACCATACTGGTATCGTTTAACAGCACCCAGCCTTACACATATGCCACATTTTATACAAACACTTTTTTTTTCGGTCACATTATCTATCTATATCTCACATATTTTTAGTTGTTAAACTTAAGAATCTTTTCCTATGATGGACAACTCCTGTACGAGTGAGAGCTTACACAGACATAGTGCTTAAATTTATGATCAATTTGGCTTTGATTCTGTATGTCCTCAGATGGTACTGTGTCTTCCATTTTCAACACAACAACAGTTTACATGTTTTAATAAATTAAGCCCATAATGGTGACCAAAGGTGAACACTCCTTATGGACACCAAAACTTTACGAATGTAGGACCACTGATGAACCTTTTATGATGTTTTCTTATTTTGAATGCATTTATTATATTGGTACATTGCTCTGATGTTGTCATCAAATTATACAAAATAAGTTAAAGCTTTAATTTTCCTAACAACTGACTTTGCTCTAGGGCTGAGAGACTTCATGGCATTATCAAAGCATTGCACATTGTTTTGTTTGCATAATACAAAGGGTCTGTCTCTTTTGTGCCATTGAAATGGCATGATTATTGTTGCCACTGTTTGTTTACCTGTTTTGAGCTCTGGCCTGGACAGTAGTTGCAATTGTAAATCACTGTGTAAACCGAGCACCACCTGACCACAGTGCAGAGCGCTTGGTGTCGGGTTGCTTGCAGGGCCAAAAGCATCTCGTCTCTGAGCGTAATGGAGCATGACATGGCACTTGACACAGCTGTAGTTCACCAGAGGTGTGAGGACGGCCACCGCAGTCACAGCCAGTCTGCATGTGTTGAGATCATGGCTCGCACCGGCGCTCTGCTGCTGCCTGCTCCTCTTGGTTGCGGGCTCTGAGCAGGAGGAGGATGAGGTGGCAGATGAGGAGGCAGATGAGGAGGCAGATGAGGAGGCGGGGGGCGACAGGGGGCAGGACATTGAGGGGCTTTGCGTGGGGAGCCGGAACACTTGGCTTTGGGTTTGGACGACTGCAGGCACTGAACTCTGGTCCGTCTCTGTCAGGATGAATAAGCTCACATCGGACACTGGTCTGAAACACAAATAACATATCACTGAGGATCAGATATCAAATGGACAGTAGGCTATTGGAGTTAAACAAAAAAAATAAAATAAAATAGATACCTATGTTGATGGGAGCATGAGGAAGGGCTATATGCAAACAATGTGATTGTGATTTTTTTTAGCTACACAAAGAACCTCATGATATCACATCGTATTGGTGCAAAAATAATCTGTAGCTAATTTTTATTTATTTTTTATTTTTATTTTTTTTCATATAGAGCACAAGACTTGGAGTTTAAAAAGTATGATTCCATGGTTAAATTAGTTCTGAATTTGGAGCAAACAAAACAGCACTGTTGCCAGCTGGGAACGTCCCTTAAGCGAGGCTCTGTGGTGAAAGCATGTTCTAAAATGGTCAGTAAATGGTTGGAAGTGAACTTTTAAAAAGCCTATTTTCTTCCCTTTTTTGTTCTCAGCTGTAGTGTTTTTATTTGGCGCATTTAAAAATTCAACATTAGTATTGTCCGTTTGAGTTTGTATGGTGTTTTCAATAGTAAAGTAAGAAGTATTATTCTGATACATTTTTTTTTCCAATCTGATACCACAGGATGCCTATAAAAACATTAGAGGTCTGTATAAAGTAGCTAAGCTCCAAACCAAACGGCACATTATGCAAAATAAAGTTTGTGAACGTGAGTCACACATCTTAATTTTGCCAAAGTTCTGGTTGCACTCTATATAACTAAATGAAGGAATCAAAAATGTAACACAAATGTATTCAAAGTGATTTTTAGAGTTTGTATTTGGTATGAAGCCTAGAAAAATACACCATGGTATAGAATTGGTATTGGTTCAGGTACTCACCAATACCAATATGTAAAAAAAATCTGTTGTATCAGCACAAGATCAAATACCAGTATCAGTATCAGTACAACTCTAAAAAGAAAGTAAAATGTTTACACAGAGCTGTCTGCAGTTAGGATCACTCCAACCACTAGCCGGTCTCCCATCACACGATGCCACAGCTTGTCAACTTGAGGCTTTGATGACACCATTAGCACGTCTTGCATTTTGTCAACCTCAATCTCATCTTTTGATTCTTCGCAGTCCCAAATAGCAACAAGGCTTTCCTGCTCAAAAAGGGAATGGGCCATTATCACATCAAGTTTCAGCAACGAAAATGAATGTGAACAATAATATCACACATCATATACAGGTCCTTCTCAAAAAATTAGCATATTGTGATAAAGTTCATTCTTTTCCATAATGTAATGATAAAAATTAAACTTTCATATATTTTAGATTCATTGCACACCAACTGAAATATTTCAGGTCTTTTATTGTTTTAATACTGATGATTTTGGCATACAGCTCATGAAAACCCAAAATTCCTATCTCCAAAAATTAGCATATCATGGAAAGGTTCTCTAAACGAGCTATAAACCTAATCATCTGAATCAACTAATTAACTCGAAACACCTGCAAAAGATTCCTGAGGCTTTTAAAACCTCCCAGCCTGGTTCATTACTCAAAACCGCAATCATGGGTAAGACTGCCGACCTGACTGCTGTCCAGAAGGCCATCATTGACACCCTCAAACAAGAGGGTAAGACACAGAAAGAAATTTCTGAACAAATAGGCTGTTCCCAGAGGCTGTATCAAGGCACCTCAGTGGGAAGTCTGTGGGAAGGAAAAAGTGTGGCAGAAAACGCTGCACAACGAGAAGAGGTGACCGGACCCTGAGGAAGATTGTGGAGAAGGACCGATTCCAGACCTTGGGGGACCTGCGGAAGCAGTGGACTGAATCTGGAGTAGAAACATCCAGAGCCACCGTGCACAGGCGTGTGCAGGAAATGGGCTACAGGTGCCGCATTCCCCAGGTCAAGCCACTTTTGAACCAGAAACAGCGGCAGAAGCGCCTGACCTGGGCTACA
>OMNZ01094845.1:0-10841 GCA_900303255.1 Lesueurigobius sanzi
GTCGAAGTTCAAGGAGAAGAGGCTGTTAAAGTCCTGTGAAATATGAACTCCAAGGTATTTCATCTTGTTAGCATCCCAGTTTAGCTTATATTTTTGTCTTAACGAAGTACTTGGGGTGTAGTTGATGGTCAAGATTTGAGTTTTAGTAATATTTAATTTATAACCAGACAGGTGTCCAAAGCCTTGCAGGGTGAGCATAAGTATGGGGAGAGTAACGTCTAGGTTTTGAAGGTAAGTGATAATATCGTCAGCGAAAAGAGCGATTACATGTTCGGTGTTGGAAATAGTGACTCCCTTCAGGACCGGGTCTTGTCTTATTGCCTGAGCTAAAGGCTCTATGAACAAAGCGAAGAGCGAGGGACTAAGCCCACAGCCCTGCTGAGTGCCTCTGTTCAGGTGGAAAGTGGGGGACAAGTGTCCATTGATCTTAATTCTGGCAGTTGGGTTACTGTACAGAGATTGTATACATGGGGACGGGGGTATTTCGGCGTTTTCTAGAGTCCAGTTGAAAGATTCAAGTAGAATGGGGGCGAGTTCCTCTTTAAATAATTTGTACCACTCGTTTGGAAATCCATCGCTTCCTGGGCTTTTGTTTGCTTTTAAATGGCCAATTGCGTTGTCTAATTCCTTCCTAGTACACATTCATTGTTTTAATAATCTCACAATTCTATCTTCCAGTTTACTTTCTACAGGTCAGCGTCACAAAGCTGCTTCAAGGGGCTCACATGGATATTTTGGCAGCCACAGCCAGAATAAAATGTTGTTCTAAGCCTCAGCAACTGATATGATGTTTAGAAGATGTGATTTCATTTCGAGGTCAGGTTGCTCTGCTCTGTCAGTTGTACATTCTTGCTCTTTGAATCGTTTTTTTTTTTTTCTTTTCTTTGATTCTTTGAATCTGTCTATTCTGGCTACTATATATGCGATTGTGATATTAATGCAAGCAAATAAGCAAGAACAGGGGGTTGGTGAGTGCCAAGTGGTTTGGACAGGCCAATAATAACACGTACCACTGTAAACTAAGCATTCTTATATATTGTGTTGGACTGCAGTAAATCAAAGAAGCACAAAGGCACAACCATTGGACCTTAGCTCTCTTTGTTGGTCAAAATTCTTTATCCGCTCCCTCTCGACACGAAGTGTTCCTTATAGAGGCTAAGCACATTTCCCCTGTCTGTTTTATACCGGCTGTTGCGTTGCGCGGAGCAGTGAGCCAATTCCTCTGTAATGAATGGTATTCATGACTGTGCGTGGAATGACTGCCTTATTCAAGCGAGGGTCGATAAAGTGTTTAGACATTTGCATCTATTGTCCACGTGGATGCAGAAGAACGTTAGCTCATGGGGCCGAGATTTCAGGCACCACATTTGGCTGTATACGAGATTTTATAACATTTACTGAATCTTTTGCGAGAAGTATTATTGTTACTACACTCATACTTCTTATTCTGTTCTGGCACAGCGGATCATAATTTAGAGTAAACTTTGTGTGGCCCCAAGTTTGGACAAACAATAAGTGACAGTGGAAATGAAAAAGAATTGATTCACATGAATACACTCAACAAAGGTTTAAACACTTTTGTTTTTGCTCTCATTTTTCATGGGGTGAACTCAAAGATGCACAACTTTTCCTATAGAGTTCAGGATCGTGATGTCACTCAGTATTATGGGATTTGCAGCAGGTTTTTCCCATAATAAAGTAATGGAGGATTTAAAAGATAAAATAGTGGAGTTATTGTCCATAAATGCGTTTCAGTACAGTGTGTGTGTGATGTATTCTACAGCAGTGATTCAGCAGCTAATGGAGCTGTTCCACGGCTCTTCCACGTTTTATAATGTTTCTGGCTAATGTTAGTCTATAGAGCACCCATAAACATGGCGGGTTTCTATGGTAACAGTGAATTTTCCCGAACTTTATAAACACAATAGGCCCATTTCTCTCAAATATTGTTCACAAATCTGTCAAAATCGGTTAGTGAGCACTTCTCCTTTGTCAAGAGAATCATCCCACCTCACAGGAGTGACATATCAAGATGCTGATTAGACCACATGAACACTGCACAGGTGTGCATTAGGCTCTGAAATGATCAGTTTTGCGCTGTCAAAGACGCCAATCCAGAGATGTTTTCAGCTTCCAGGAATTGTGTCCAGATCCTTGCAACATGGGGCCGTGGCGATAGTTGTGGCACAACAATTGACCTCAGGATCTCATCACAGTAACTTTGTGCTATCAATAAAAAGCATCTGTGTTTGTTGTCCATAACATGCCATACAGTACCTGCCCATACTATAACCCCACTGCTACCATGGGCCACTCCACTCCACTGATGCCAGCAAACCGCTCACCCACACAACGCCACACATGCGGTCTGCCATTTGCCCTGAACAGTGCAAACTGGGATCTGTGAAAAGAACACCTCTCCATCTTGCCGGACATCATCGAATGTGAGCATTTGCCCACTTAAATGCAGATGAAGTTCCCAGAGACGGTTTCTGACAGTTTGTGCAGAACTTCTTTGATTGTGCAGGTCTTCGTCTGGTTAGACCTGGACTGGGGTTATGGGGCCGGTTGGATGCACTGACAAATTCTCTGAAACGCCTTTTTGGAGACGACTTATGGTAGAGAAATGAACATTCAATGCATGGACACCAGCTCTGGTGGACATTCCTGCATTTAGTGCCAATTGCGCGCTCCCTCGAAACTTGTGTCATCTGTGGCATTGTGCTGTGTGTATAACTGAACATTTCAGAGTGTACTTCTATTGTAGACAGCCTAAGGCACACTTATGTAATGTTTATGGTCTAATCAGCATCTTGATATGCCTATTGTGGGCCTATTGTGTATATAGAAGTGTTATATCTGAATTCACCCCATGATCAAAAGTGTTGTTCAGTGTACATGTGTGTAGAGCACACACTGACCTCATTAGTGGACAGAACGGTGTCTTCATCCAGACTGAGGACTGCGTCTGTGACAATGGCATCATATGGGAAAAAACGGCTGGTTATCATCTGCAAAGATAAGAAAAGAACAGAATAATTGTTATTTATTTAGATCCCACATCAAAGTTTCTCAACATTTGACCATCATACACAAATCCCCTCATACACTAGTTCCCAAAGTGGGGTCCGGGATACCCTAGGGGTCCTCAGATGCACTGCAGGGGCCACCAAAGGTTGTCCACAAAACAATCACAACAAAACAAATTGAGTTTATAATGCAATTTATAGGAATTTGTTTATGTACAATCTAATTTACCGTATTGCCACCGTTTCCTTGTATAGTATGTAAGATTAACTGAAAACCATTGGAAAAAATATGACATTTTGGGGCCCCAAGAGATGTTTGGATGTATAAGGGGGCCGCAACACTCTCAAGTTTGGCAATGGCTGCCCTAATACTAAAAGTAATGTGTTTTGACTAATGTCTTGTATGTAATCTGAGTGGCCATCGCGACATTCGTAAGAGGAGCTAAATGATTGTGCCTTGGTCGTGTTATTACTGTGTTATTAAAGTCCGTGTATGGAGTTAAAATAAAACACACACAGTGACGTCCATGGACTGCAGTGATACACACCGTGGATTTAGCATCAGAAATAAAGTGCAAATTGAATTAACAGCCACCCCCCAGAGTGATATTAAGACGCTTCATTTCAAAGTAGGACCACAAATACCCACAAGGTTAACATCTTCTTCAGTCAAGCCTAATGAGCCCGTCAACAGCAGCAAACTCATCAGGAGATTAAGCACAACATCAAATGGATGTAAACGCAAATCTGGTAAATTCCTTTAAATCATTAGAGTGTGCCGCGGAAAAAAAAATGGTGACATTAATCGCCGCTTAAAGTAGGAAGCCATGAAGGATAATGTCTCCTGCTCGACTGGATGGATGCCTTATCATTAGTCATTTTTGGAGTAAGCTTAATTAGCTGATAGCATATTAGCAACATGAAACATCAATGTTTGTCATTGAACGTTTTTGGCAAAGACTAAATAATTTAGTTAAATAATCCTTTTTAGTTTTTGTTGACAAAAAATTCATGTAAAGTTATAATAAAGTACTAAATTAATTTAGTCAATTTAACATTCATTTTACTGTATTTAAACACATTCAATCTCTTATTGTATAAATTATGTACTGTTTTATCCTGCGAAATATATAATTTCACACTGATTCTGTTCTTTATGCTATTGTTATCTGCACAACTGTTAATATGTTATGTTCACATACCAGACACCTATTCAGTCCGTTGTTTATGCTTCGTGTTGCTGAAAAACAATCTGTGTTATGTTAGCATACCGGCCTGTTGTTCTGTATTCTATTGTTATTATTATAACTTGCTTTTCAAGACGAAATGTCTTATTATTGTCTACAGAGGCAGAAATTCATCGTTTGCTCACCAACACATAAAAACACAAAGACCAGGACAGTACAAACATGCCTAGTAGCTCTAACAGATAAAAATACTAAATGAATAGAAAGCATGTTCTTTTCTCATTCTGTTCTTGGTCTCGGATTTTGTAAAATAAATTTCCCCCCAAAAAATGTGACTTATAGTCCAGTGTGACTTATATGTTCTTTCTTCTACGTTATGCATTATTTGGCTGGTGCGACTTGTCCAATCACATTGTGTACCTCTTTCTCTCCCTTGTTTCAGACCGACCCATCAACTTAGACCCTTCCACCTGCCACTAACCGTGGACTAAATTAATGGATTTTACGTTGTTTGGACATAGTTTCATGTGTTTGAATGAGCGTGAGACCTCTGGGACAAAGCTTTTTTTTGAGATATTGGGGTTTACAAAAATAATTTGATTGAAATCGATTGATTTAATCAGATCAATCAAGGGACAGAACTATTCCTCTGACAATGAATTTAAATGATATGAGGCCCTTACAAACTGAAGTCTTTTTAGTCCCTTCTTTTCATTTTGATTTCAATGATAGCTTTAGCTTCATTAACTACCAACAATTTGTCTGTGTAAGTTCTCATTCGTTCAGGAGTTGTCCATCGTAGGCAGACTTCAGTCTTCACCTGTTCTCTGTAGTTTGCTCAGTGCTGACGAAGCTCTTTGGATGGAGAGCAAAACGTCCTGCACTTCAACTACAGAGTACAGATGAAGACTGAAGAATCTTTGCCTACTTATCATTTGGTTTTAGTCTAATTTTAGTCAGAAAAAATATAACCTTAACTAAAATTATGGCAGAACATTTTAGTCGACAAAATAAACACAGTCAATGGACCATCCTTCTCAGGACGAAAACTCAGAGCTTCTATCCTGAGGCCATTAGACTGTTCAATCAAACTAAACTCCTCCCTCCACCTGTAGTAGCCCATTATGCTGCCTCCATGTGCTTTGGCAAAGAGGATCCTTTCCAGTTATGAAGTGGAAGTAAACATGAAACTAAAATTACAGGCTATACTAAATAAATATAGAGTAGGCTTCATAACAATCTGCTAAAAGACCTGATCTGATCACAGCTCTCTATAAAGGCTGTTGCATCTCGGAAACTCGGGTATCAAACTTAATTCCCAGTTTTCCAGTGGAAAATATGAGACGTGGTGGCGTTCATGTGCATTTCTACTCGACAAGTGGGATTTACCATCATTTCGATACCACATGAAGGCAGCATTATACTGTGTCTGTCTATATGTTGTTGTTGTGGCAGCTGGATGGCACAAAAGAACATATGTGACAAATATACTAAAACTCAATCAAACAAAGCTTCCAAATGTCGGTATTTAAATATGAACATCAAAAAAAGTGTAATCTATGTAAAATACAATAATAATCTAGAGTGTAATGAAAGGTACCACTTTAGCATTATTCTCAAGCTAGTAGCTTAGTAGCTGCTTGCTGAAACAAGCGTCAATCATGAAAACAAATATGTCTGACCCTCCATGTCCTCCTCTCCCCTCCCCTCCCAATCCCTTGACCACCTGGACGCCTGTTTCTGCCTGTTTTTTCCTTCCGCCCGCCAGCCACGGAAGCCCTTTGCCCCGGGACAGAGATTAGATCCCGCTGAGATCAGTGGGACAGTTCAATGGTGCGGACCTTATCTTCGCGGCTCTCTTTCCAGCCATTTCCTCTCTTTATATCCGCCATGACTCCGGCTTCTTCAAGGGGAGCCTTTAGAGATATAGCCGACCTCTCTTTATGAGGTGGCAATGTCTCGGTGTCAGTAATTTAAAGTTAAAAGCCCAAAGTGTCACAAAGCTATCTCAAACATGATCATAACAGACAGATACCTGCTACTTCCACTGATGAAGTCTCAATTGATACATCACAGAAAAAAGAAGCTTGTCCCTAAACGCTCTTTAATACAGATTTTATAAGTTTGCGAATGAGGAAAAGCAAGTTGTGATAAGCTGAACAAGGTCATGGTATAATGGCCCATAATTCCAGCCACCTGCAACCTTTTAGGGAATAAAACGATTTATAGTCTCAAACGTTATGTTGTTCCGAATTTTCCAACGACTGTCCCTAAAAGCTGAAAGGTTTTGGCCAGCAATGTAACCAGACGTGCCCCTTCAAACAGGTACTAATCAGAGGTTGTTGTAGGTCAACTCGATCCCGTCAATGTCCGTTTGACCTGACCGCCCTGCCCTTGGGCCGAACGAGTCCGAGATTTAACATTTGACCTCTCCTGCTCCTTCGGTATCATTAAAATGCAAACGCGAGCGCCGGAGATCAATTTTAAACAAGAACGTATCAATGGAAAGACATCTAAACATGCAACATTGGGAGTTCATTGAAGGAGATGTTGATTGTATCGATTGCAATTGGTGTTAGTTTTGTGATTATGGAAATAGAAGGTGCCCTTGATAGGAAAGGACAACTGTTTTTTAAAAATAATTATTACAAGGTTAAAGTGATATAATAGAATATGTATAATTGCACTGTAAATCCTAATATCAACCTTGCTTAAATAAATTAACATCACCATACTTACATTTTCCCCAGAGGTTATGTTTAGCTACTTTCAATGAGTAACCTATACTTTGTGATTTAAAAAAAGTCTTTTACTTGATATGTTCAAGTAAGTAGCAGTGTTCTATACATTATCCCGCTTATTATACGGCTACTTGCCAACTGAACACACACAAAACAAAAGTCATACAATCCACTTTAATGAAGGCCGAAAGGTTTATTTAATGACTTGTGCGGCAAATAAAATAGTTCCCAAAAGTTTGGGTGTTGCTTGGCCACGTTTGTTGGGATTCCAGGCAGTGTGGCTAGGCTAGTAGCAGCAAGGCTAGTAGCAGCAAGGCTACTTATTGATGTTAAACCAGACGTTCCCGTTGAAGGTGCAGTTGGAGAGACCCACCTGCATTTTCCGCAACAGACGTATTTTCGGTCTCTTTTACCCAATCTCGAAAGACTTTCATAGCCCAAACAGTATTATTTTTTGTATTTTTGTCGGGTTTTCCTCTAGTTTCCTCTACTGGTCTTCTCCTCCTGTTATTCTTGTTTTTTTCTTTTACATTTTGGAGATGGCAAATTGGTAAATTGGGCCTCCCACCGGTGCTCAAAATCCCAGTACTCGCCGTAAATTTAAAATTTCACTTCAAAGTGGCTAATTTTTTCGACCGCAGGGTGTCACTGAAAGCTCGTCGCTAATTTTAGGGCTAAGTGACCGGACTACTTGCAGAGAGATATGAAAGACCTGTAACAAGTAGTCATTATTTTTTCAGAGGTCCTCTAGCAGAAAATAATGCCCAGTAGAACTCCATTGAATTCCATTCAAGTCAATGGAGCGTTCTACTTGCATTGTGAAGAGCCGTGTAATAAGGTTACTTAGATTATAGGAGTAAACGTCTGACCTCACTATACCATGCCAGGACGCTAGGGGGCGATGTGGAGCACTGCAGTTGCACCAACTGCTGTGCATGTACAGAACTAGAATTTGAATTTGAAAATGAGTGGATCTTATGAAGGTAGAAATGTGTTGAATGTGTAATTTTTCTCGGCCATTTTGAAGGACAGGGTTGTAGAGAATCTGTCTAGGGCTGGGTTTAAAAAATCGATCAATCATTTTGAATCAATTTTCCTTTGAATAGACTGATATCGATTAATAAAAAACGAAAATCGGTCTTTTTACCGCTAAAGTTGCCGACGACTTTAGCAAATATCTCTGCGAAAAAATGTCATAGAGGCTTACGTTTTTTATTGCATTCGGAAGTGGAGGGTTCAGGCTTTAAAATAAGCCATGTTCTTCTAGGCCTCTGGGGGCGGGGTAAAGTCGCATAGAACTTTGTTAACATTTTACAAAACTGCTGACTCAAAATTGCACTTTACACAATCGCCCAGGGATTCAAAACGGTACAAGGTGAAAACTTGTTTTGTTTTTTTGCCTCTGTGTGTAAATAGAACATGGAGGGCAAAAGTATGGAGTTACATTTGTATAAAAATGTAGCAAATCTATGGGGTAACGTTTGGTGCAAAAAATATATTTCTTTGTTTTCTAAAAGATGCAAAAATATAGAGAATAAACACAGATGGCACGTACAGTAGGTCAGGTTTATAGCCTTTTATCTTTATAGAAGTACACAGTATATTAGTGGAATAATAATAAAAAAGTGCAATAGAATGTCTACCATATCCAAGTAAAATTGGTACTGCGTGATTTTTGTCCTTCATTAGTTAATCTCTCATTGAATACCTAGTGTTATACAGTATATGTAAGAAAACACAGATTACAGGATGAATGGATGCAAATCTAAATGTAATTTGTGAGCAGAATCATGGAATAACGTGTTAAAACGTGTGTAAAAAAAGAAAGACGACGGTTTGATTTTTGGTCCTTCAGAATGAGGGACAGGGTTCAGAGTTTTCTGTCGGAACTCAAGGTGCTCTGTTATTGAACGAGGATCTTCAGTTAATGTAACCTCTGTGTCCAAAGTACCGTATATAAAGCCAAGAATCAGCCACAAACTTGTATGTGTATGTAAGTGTGTGTTTTTTTCTACTAATTTTCTTTTCCTTCTTATTAGATTATTTTTTTTTTGTTATTCTGATTTTATTTTGTCTTTATAACATTGTTTTAACTATTGTGTTTTCCCATGTTCCAGCATGTCTAAAAAAATCTGATTTGAATAGCTGTAAAAAACAAAGTTGTACTTGTAAAATAGGATTTGTACTTGAAAATATACAATAATTTTATTTGCAAGTGTTCAAACCTATTTTTTACTACCTTCATAGTAAAATACAATGTCTCCATATATTTTGTATGGATTTGAAAATAATTCTATAATCATTTCTCAAAGTGTTTTCCAGTGCATGATCTTGACTGTGATTTTGAGAATTTTTTCAGGTAAGACCTCTGTTTTATCCATCCCATATGTGATATAGGATTGTCTAAAACGTTTTACAGAGTTTGTTTAAGCTTTAATCACAACATTTAGATGAAGCTACAGCCTCGAGAGTGCTACTGTTTTGTTGCACTGAATGAAAGCAGATTTCACAAACCAAAATACTGTTTTGTATTGTTTTCGCTAAATTAACTACTGTATACGGATGATTCTCCTGTTGACAGTAAAAAGTGCATTTTTGACATTTAATTCCAGTCAGTAATCAGTACTCCTAGTTATGTCTGATGAATGTTACATGTAAATTCAACATATTTAAAGTTAAATCTCACTGTTTTCTCGTCTCCGTTTAGGGCTGAAGCTTTCGTAGTTGGCGAGTTTGTGAAAATGTCTAAAGTCCAATCCCTGCGAGCGTTGGCTCTAGACAAATCGGCGTCGTTTGAGAGAATCACAGCGGAGTACGAGGAGGAACTGCGTCGCACTGAAGAGGAGAACCAGAGGAATCAGTGGCTCCTGGAGCAGACTCTCAGGCTGAGAGCCCTGCAGAACCAGGACTTTACCAACACCGCTTGGATTAAAAAGGAGCCGGAGGAACAGAGCGTCAGTCAGGAGGAAGTCCAGCTGCCAGTGTAGGCTCCAACACGTTACGTGTCACACTCATATTTCACTCACAGTTATTATTAAGTATTTCACAAAAGTATATGTCACATTAGATGAACAACAACATAGTTAACACAATTACACTTAACATTTTGGGAACATTTTTACCAGTGGCGTAGTCTTTTGTAGCTTGTTATGGAGTTCGGCAATGTGATGTCATATCGCAAAGCATTATGGGATGTGCAGCAGGTGTTTTCCATAATAAACTAATGGTGGTTTTAAAAGGTAAAATATTGGAGTTATCATTCAAATAAAAGCATTCTGATACTAGAGTGAGTAAGGCTACGTTCACACTGCAGGTCTTGACGCTCAATTCGAATATTTTGAAAACATCAGATTTTTTTGTGTGGTCGTTCATATTGCCATTTCAATGCGACCTGTATGTGACCTACTGTTTGTACTATTTGAACGGGATGTGACTTGTATGTGACCTACTGTTTGTACTATTTGAACGGGATGTGACTTGTATGTGACACGCATGCGCAGTAGAGGGCGGTAGTGGCACTTGTTTGTGAAGTACTGCATCACCGTAGATATGGATTCTAAACATGTGAGACGACAACGGAGCAAACACCTTTATAACTTCATTTTAAGAAGAAGAGAGACAGTAGTTTTGGACTTTGGCCTTTTTGGAGCGGTTTCAGTGATGTCTGAGAAACGTGCCGCTGTGGAGACGTGCTTTAATGAGGTGAGCGTCGCTAACTTCATCAAAACAAATGCACGTGTAGCTTTCCTTTCCTCATCTACTAACGGAGAATGAATGGCATTTCTGTTGCTTTAACCACGTGTAGGTCGGATGAATGCGACCTGGCCGTTCAGACTAAAGTCATGTCAAAAGATCAGATACGTATCGGATTTAGGGCCTGGGTC
>OMNZ01094846.1:0-33548 GCA_900303255.1 Lesueurigobius sanzi
GCCCTCACAACTGTGCTCCTTGAAACATGAACTCCAGAAGAGGCCAGGTCAGCAACAATCATCTTGGCAGATGTCCGGGGCTCGTTACTGACATCTCTGACTATTTTTCTCTCAAGAGTTTTTGAGATCTTGCGCTTACGACCACAGCCAGGTTGATGAAATGATGCAACATACTGTAGTTCTAGACACTGTGAAACGCTTGGAAAAAGCAGTGTAACCTTGGCCTGGCCATGAGCCTCCACTATCTTCTTTCTGAGCTCCAGACTCATTTCTTTGGTCTTTGTCATGATGAGAAATAGTAGTTCCCCTCCGGTGTTCAGGTGCCCTGTGCTTTGGAGTCCTTTTATGCAGTTTGAATGCCAATTAACTGCAGGTGTTGACTGCAGGTGTTGCTAGGAAGCCAACTGATTGCATAGGTGTGGTGTAAAAGCTGATTGGTTAATTAGGTGTGTTTTGAAAGCAAAAATTCTCATGGGGGCTAACATTTTTGAAGAACCCATTTTTACCTTTATTTCATATAAAGACAACCTGAACATGTATTTCATATTTCAAAATATACCAAAAGCTTCTAAATAGCACTGGGGAATGTTTGATGAGATCAATTTTCATCAAAGTTGCAAACATTTGGATGAAATTTGGGAAAATGTTCAAAACTTTAAATGTTCAAAAACTTTTTACGACTGTACCTCCAGGTGCAGAGGCAGTGGCTTCCTGTGTGGATGTGCCTGTAATGAGTAGAAAGACAGCTGTGTTCTCGTTACATTGTGGTGTCATTGATCGCAAGGTTACTTAGGCCAAGTCCTATGGTTTCTCAGAAAGCATTGAACATGATGAGCACAGGGATTTCCTGTCCTTTAGTTTTCCTGTTCAAACTGGTCCAAGCTGACTGGCACAAGCTGGACCTGGACTCACTGATGTTAATGACAGAATTACCGTCAACGCTCTCAAAAACACTGATGTTTTGTTTGTGCTTTGATTCAGACGTCTGTATTCACCCCGGCGTTTGGGTCGGTCACCAACGTCCGAGTCAACAGCTCAATGACCACAGTTCAAGTCCTAAACCTGCTGCTTCACAAGTTCAGGGTGAGCTACTCTTATCTATTTACATGTTTATTTTACCCTGTCTTGTGCACATTTTGTGTTGTAATTACCCTATCCAAGCTATTGTGCTGAGATATGGGGGTAATACAAAAATTCAATTACTTAAATTTTCTGTCTGAAGGGGAGGCACTACAGGCAAAAGGCCAGTTTACTCTCTTAACATATGAGCTTTCACCTGGAAACAAACAAGTTGCCAAATCTCCATAAAATTATATGGTGAATTGTAACTTTAATGGCCATAAATTCTTACATTGTGGTGACATCATTTCCACTTTAGTAGCACCTACTACAGACGCCAAACTTCCCACTCTTGGACTATTTTGAAGGTTTATTCAGAGTGATTTTTTCAATATTTAATTCCTGCCTGATTTATTGAGTTTATTCAAAAACTAAACAAAATATCCCTAATCCCCTTTTAACAAATCTTTGTATCTAATATAGCAACAAAATAAAATCATAAATTTAACCCTGGCTCTATCCATTATTCAGATTTTGTTGCAGTAAATATAGGCAATTTTGGCCATTTTTACACATAAAAACTTAAAATTACAGAGAACTTGCAAAACATTTTTTTTTTCTCATATTCATGTCAGTAATACACAGCAAAAGTTTCAAATTGACATCGCTCAATTTACATTTTTTCCTTATTCAACTGCAGTGTTTCGCCTTAAAAGAAAATAGTGTTCCACAGTGAGGGGTGACTGTGAAGTACAGTTTTGGAAGTGCTCACTTTCTATAAAGAGGTGTTCTAGTTGGAACATCAATGACAGTCCCACCTTTGACTCATTTAAGAGACGACTCTATGAATGACTTTTTGGTCAGCAAGCTTGTGGCCACTAGGAGGCGATAATTATAAGGTTCTATCTGACATTTTTGTTGAAATTAAGTTATTCACATATTCTCTCTCTGGGTCCATTCTGTACATACAGTTGTGCTCATAAGTTTATATACCCTTTTAAGTTCACATAGTTTTTTCATAGAATATGAATGATAACACAAAAATATTTTTTCCACTCATGGTTAGTGGTTGTGCGAAACCATTTATTGCCAAAGAACTGAGTTTACTCTTTTGAAATCATAATGAAACAGAAACTACTCAAATGTCCCTGATCTAACGTTTACATGACCTTCAACAACTGCCAGGAAAATTGTTCAGCTGAAACTAACTTCAGTTGAAATACAGGACTCTCTGTAACTAACAGTATCTTGTTTTATTTTATTGTAGGTTGAGAATAAATGTGAGGAGTTTGTTCTTTACATGGTGCATGAGTCAGGGGGTAAGATGTATATATTTTTTGCTATGCATCATCGGTTTCTTTTGCTTAGACTCCGTTGTGTTTTTGCTGGTTGTTTTGATTTTGATTTCTCGCAGAAAGGACGCGGCTTAAGGATGGAGAATATCCGTTAGTGACCCGGGTGCTTTATGGACCCTGTGAAAAAATCTCCAAGATCTTTATCATGGAGGCCGACCTGGGAGAGGAAGTCACTTATGATGTGAGTCTTGGCCTGCTGCCACCACTCACTGTTTTCCACCATCCGTGTGTGGCCTGCTTAATTGGGTGGGACGTCTCAGAGCGCGCACAAACAAAGACACAATGGAACAAGCATAAATTTGGAACAAGCATAAATTTTTAGTGGCAGGCTAATTTTAGCAAAGTCCTGAGAGTTGTCCTGTTGTAACAATAGTCTGACCTGAGCAACTAGTGTTTTGTATGAAGCGCCATATTCAGAATAACAACATACAATATTATTATTATTATTACAATATATAGAGTAGTGGTTCTGGAAAATTTCTTTCACCATTTTCCTAATGAGGAAGGATACAAACACAACCTGAGTGTGATAACGACTGTAATTAAGTTGTTTTGATCATATTTTCAGCTTTACGGGTTTATAAATACATTTTAGTGTATCTTGATTAGTTAGAGAAGTTGAAATTTCTCAAATTAAGAATAATAACCTTAAATGATAACCTTAAAAGGGCACTATGTAACTATGTAAGTGAAAAATAAAAGCCTGATATGTGTGCATATTTGACCCAGTGGCTGTGTGGGTGCAGCACGGCATCTTTGTTTCCATCACAGCAGCTTTTCAATTATTTTTAGGGTTTCATACCAGAAACTGCCCAGAAACCAGATACAATTGATCCTGGAGCGTCATAGAGGCGGCTGTGATGGAAAGTAAAGGTGCCATGCTGTACCCACACAGCCACTGGGTCAAATATTAGGATTTTATGTATGTATGTAGTGTAAGTATTTCTGACTTGTCAAGCAAAAAAAAACAAATCTGCTGGTGGAAAAAGTATTTTTTTCACATAAAATATGAAAAACATTTCAAATGAATTAACATTATCTCATTTTAAGTGCAATGATATGTTTTTCTTTTAATTTCCACCAGCAATGGAAGTGTGTGTTTATTATTATTTATTGTTTACTTACAGGTATACTGTATATCAGGGGTTTTCAACTGGTTCTACCCCAGGGACCACCATTCAGACTAAGTAGCGGCACACTGTGTGTGCAATATAGGCCTATATATTTTGTGTAAAAGGGGGCTATATACTTTATTTCACAATGCTTTGTGTTCTCAAATGTTTAAAATAACAAAAGTAGAATTAATAAAAGAGCTATATCAACTTGTTATTTATGAGTATTCAATATGCAGCAGCAGTAGTTAAACTGGATAGCAAGTCACTGACCACCAGGGAGCCACAGACCCCTGGTTGAAAACCCCTGCTGTATATTATTATCTAACAAATTCAATTCTAATTTGGATTGTGCCTGTTGATTCTGGACAAAACAGTTGAGTAACACTGGTTTATCTCTGTGTTGACTGATGATCATTATTACTACTAAAAAGCGAAACAAATGTTGCATAATTGCTCCTTATAAAACAAACTCGTGACCCGATCCTTTACAAACTGTTGTTACAGTATATCCAGCCCTTTGCTGTGATCCGAGATAAGCTTTTAACATTAATTTGCTCAATGTTATCTGTGGTGACATAGACAGTAAAAACAACCCAGATATTACACAACAACACTGCAAAAAGTATAAAAAAGTAAAATAAGTTACATTTTCTTAAAAGTAAATTTGCCCTTGATTTGAGTATGTGCCAATGGAACCAATATTTTTGCACTTACAATAAGAAAAAGTGTCTAATTTCAAGTAAATGTAGATTCATTATCTAGCTTTGAATGCAAGTGCAAAAACACTAGTTCCATTGACAGATAATTTGAATTACAAATAAGATAAGATAAGATAAGATAAGATAGTTCTTTATTGATCTCACAATGGAGAAATTCACTTGTTACAACAGCTCTTAGGACAGGATCACACAGGGGGGTGCAAAAAGTCAGGAAATGTGCCATCAAAGAAGAAAATAAGTTTGTAAAACCAGGTAATAGTAATAATAATGATAAAAATAAAAAATATAGTAATGTCTCTTATACTTATTTCAAGATTTTACCTCATTTTTAGAATATTTTTTTGCAGTGTAGTAAATAAATACCTCTTGGTGCGGTTAATCAGTGCTGATGGAACCGCAGTAAGTACTATATCATTATTGGACTCCTGTATGCTACATACTGTGATTTGATATTTTTCTCTCAGAGCCAGAATATACAGTATGATTCCATCTTGAGCTTTGGCGCTTCACTTTTGAATTGTTAAGCACAGGAAAGGTGTTGCTCCTCATGTACTGTATGTCACCTGTTGCTGATTTAACCCCAGAAACTACACATCCTTTGTTTGTTTGTTTATTTGGTTTATTTGGTTTGATTTTGGTTTGACTCAAATGTCGATTTATTACGATTAATTCCTAGTAAAACCTCAAATACTTGCCAGTTCTGTTTTCCTACTTCAACTTTTAGGTCAAACACGGCCTTCACTTTGCTCTTTTCTAGGTTGCTCAATACATAAAGTTTGAGATCCCCGTTTTGGACAGCTTTGTGGTGAAGCTGAAAGAGGAAGAGGAGCGGGAGATCAACAAACTGACCAAAAAGTGAGTACTACGGTTGAGGGTAAACACACAGTTATAAAACAGTGTACAAAGGTTTCTTTTATATTTGAATCATATCAATCACATTATATGCTCATGATAGCCATGCCCAGAGGCTAAGTATAAAACAAGCTTGATGAGAAAGAATGAGTGCAATGTCAATCTAAAGCATTTATCAGTCTGTGTTCGCAGCATTGTGTAATCTTTAACTCATATGACCGAGACGCTGACTCCCTGACACAGATAAACTGAGCATGTCTGTGAAAGCGTATTACATCGTTGGTTAGCTTTGACACAGGCTTCAAAGAACAGTGGAACCTTTCATTCAGTGTGCAAATGTGCAAGTGCACTAGTGAAAGGCGTGGTGTTTCAGAGTGATTCAGTGTCTGTGTAGATCAGAGGTGTCCAAACCTTTTCCATGGAGGGCCGCGTATTGAAGTGTACATGACATGGAGGGTGAAAGACCTGGATCAGTCCTGGTTTATTCTTAAATTGGATCATATTTAGTTCTTGATTAGTCCTGATTTAGCCCTGGATTTGTTTAGTCCTGATTTAGACCTGGTTCAGTCCTGGTTTAGGCCGTCCTTTTTCCTCTTTTATTCCCATTTTAGCACTGGTTTGGACCTACTTTGTTTAAAACCCTAGTTTAGACCTGGTTTAGACCTGTTCTGACTTGGTTTAGACTATGACTGGGTTAGGGTTGGTTTAGGCCTGGAATAAACCTGGTTTAGGCCTGGATCAGTTTTGGTTTATTCTTAGATTAGACCATATTTAGTTCTTGATTAGTTCTGATTTAGTTCTGTATAAAGCTTTGTTTAGTCCTGGTTTAGACCTGGTTTAATCCTGGTTTAGACCTACTTTTAGTCCTGTTTTAGAACTGGGTTGGACCTACTTTAATCCAGGATTCGACATCTGCTTGTCCTTGTTTTAGTCCTGTTTGTGTAGAATTGTTAAACTTGCAGAAAAAGGATAATCTCTGGTGATGTGTGCCAATTTGTGGGCCACCAAAATTTGCTCTGAGGGCCGCACTTGGCCCCTGCGCCGCACTTTGGGCACTCCTGGTGTAGGTTCTTAGTCGTACCAGAGTTGTCCGTCGTACGTAAAGAGGCTCCCTAGAGGTTAACTCCTCCTACTGGTTTCTTCATAAGAGACCCACGAGCGTGTCAAGTCATCATTTGCTGATGAAACTTTTTGGATAAAGAGCGAAATGTCCTACACTTCAACTACAGAGTCCAGATGAAGGCTGAAGAATCTTTGCCTACAGTCATTTAGTGTGTTTGTGTGTTATCCGCAGATACAGCTCACTGAGGTCCATGATTCAGCACCAGCTCGAACACAAGATTGTCAACAGCGACAGAGTATGACTGCTTTTGAATGTAACTCTGTATATTTATGTACAGTCAAATTTCAAGAGGTTTATGATACAACTATTGATAGACTGCATTGTGAACATAGAACACAGTGAATGTAGTCTACAGGGAAGTCAATAGCATGTATGTTTGGCAACACCTGTGGTTCTAAATGTCTTTCATGTTGGATTTGTAATTATTAGTAGGCTACTTCAGTTACTATATTATTACTTTTGTACCACATTTATTAACTCTGCTATTAAAACGTTTTGTATTAAACTTGGATTGATTTATACAGAAGCATACTTTGTCATGTTTAACTTTTCAATAAATTCACATTGTAATCATTTTCTAGCATGTACCATTGTTTTTGTTACATACACAATAAGGCCAATGCAACAGACTATTTTAGAGCTTGTTGTTTTTATGGTGGTGAGGCAGAGATTAGCATTGTTTTCCCAGTGACCCTGATTGCCAGTGAGTTCCCATGCGCTCATTATACAATAGTGGGAACCTGACAGAGAGGAGTGGTTTCTTTTTCCCCCCATAGCTTTAGACACAGCATAACAGAAACAAATGTTGCCCTGGAGTTAGAACGAAGAATTCATGTGATTGCTTCATATGTTGAATCATAGAGAGAATGTATACATCTGTGAGGCTTTAGCAGGTTGACTTATAAATATATATATATATATATTATTAAGTTATATATACAGCATATACAGAACTACCATCAGGGTAATAACAATACAATTAGTATTTTCTTTACATATTGACAGCGCAGATGTCACAAAAACTAGACTATGCAAGAAAGGAAAATAAAAAATACATACATAAATACAATAAATAATGTGTCCATTTCAAATTCATATCAAGAATGTTACAAAAAATGTATATACGTATATCAATACAAGCAAAGGATCACTGAGCAGGTTGACTTTTAAAGGCCTGGGGAATCAGGGCTTCAATCCTCTACAGGTCAGCTGTCCAGTAAACATCCTGTCCTTGGGCAAGACACTTCACCAACAAATTCTATTAATGAGAGCAATGGGTGTGGTATATAGTATTTATATATAGTATTATATAGTAATAGTATTTCTATTTCCATGAGTGTGTGTGTGGTCATTATCATGCACTGTCCAGACCAAATGAAACATATAAAAATAATCAACAATAATCATCATAGTCATAATATGATTTTCCGATTTTTATTTTATTTATACTTTTTTATTTTTTTGTTACAAATTGTCCATTACATGTGATGCCAAAGCATAGCGACAGCATGGCAAATGAGTGGCAACTTTTGTTCATCTAAGGTTAAATTTCTATTTAGATTTAAAATGTGCAGATACATTAGATACTTTAATTTGCATGCAAACGGCACATCACTATTAAAAATAAAAATCAGAAAATAATTTGAAAATGTAACCGGAAGTAATAAACGCTGAAGTGGCCTTTGTTTTGAAACCGCAGAGGAAGAAGGAGCCATGATCGTTTAGTCCGTTATCTTCAGTTCTCACTTTCAAAGACTCACTCGAAGGACGAACTGTGACTTTTTATGATTAAATAGGGTTTCTGGAACAAGTCACAAACAAATCTGCCTTTCATTTGTTAATTATGGGCTTCGTGAAGCCGAGTCAAATACAACGGGACAACGCTAAAATAGTGATCGTAGGAAGTGGCATCGCAGGGATCTCAGCGGCTCTGAAGCTCACCAAAGCAGGTTTCAAGAATGTCTGTGTCCTCGAAGCGACAGGGAGAAGCGGAGGAAGGATCACAACTGGGAAACTGGGTAAGCAAAGTTCACTACACAGTGTATGTTTTTTTATGGCCAGTAAATTATTTTACGATGGAATACATGAATAACAATGGCCCTTTTACCATTTTTAAAACCATTTTATGCTCACACTTTAACTTTATAAGACATATTTAACCTAATTAACATAAACTGAGATCTTACTGAAGGCAGTGAGTGGTCACTGATCTATTGCTTAATTCCTAATGGAGTTAACTCTATAGCATAGGGATAGCTTGTACCACTCATAAAACTAGCGTAAGATAACTTGGAAGGTGCGAGGCAATTGAGATTAATTATAAACTAAGCCATGTGATCTTTTTGCAGGCACTAACATTGTGGAGATAGGGGCAAACTGGATCCATGGCCCAAGTGAAGAAAACCCAGTGTTTTGTCTGGCTCGTCAGTATGGCCTGCTGGACTCTGAAGCACTCACACCCGAAAACCAGGCCATGGATGTGGCGGGACATCCACCATGGGTTCCCAACTTCTTTACTAGCTCAGGTTAACATCCATCTTAACCAAAACTTCCCTATTTTGAAGGCCATTGAATGTCACACATACAATTGGGAATTTTCAGGCTGTTATGGGACACGGAAATGGAAATGAGGGCAAAGGCAGAACAGGGTGAGGGGACCTACTTATCTTTTTTGCCACATGGGGAAAGTACCAACATTTTCATTTATTAAAATCCCTGTCAGCATAACACAGTGGGCCAGCGGTTAGTACTCTTGCCTCACAGCTTGAAGGTCCTCCTTGATTTGATCCCTAGGCTGGATGGGGGATTTTGTGTGGAGTTTGCACTGCTCCAGTTGCTCCTACCCCCCCCATAAATACAATAGGGTCACATCTGGGGCCAGGACTCCCAAAAAAGAGATTCTGAATTGACATGGAATTGTCCAGGTTAAAGAAAGGTCAATTTATTACAAAATATACAAAGTATATGTAGTGTATGTATGTTTTAGTTTATGTTTAATGTACTCTTATGCTTCAAGGTCGCAAACTGAACTCAGAAGTTGCTCTTCCTTGTCAGATGACATGTCTTGAAATTCTTGATGAAACCTCTCACCATCAGGGTAAAGAAGAGCTTTTTCCCAGTGTAGGGGAATTTGTTCGGTCAAAGGTACATTTCCTACACTGTGTCCTTTGTATAACATTTCTTGAGGTACATTTTGCTTATGTGATTGTTCATTGTGCTGCATAGGCTATGAAGAAGTGGAAAGACGCAGATGAGGCGACCCGATCATTGGGGTTTTCTGTGGTCAGTAACATGTTGAAGGTTGAATGCTGTGTCAATGGGACCCACAGTATGGATGCCGTTGGCCTGGGTGCAATGAGCTTGTACAAGACCCTCCCAGGACTTGACTGTACATTTCCAAAGTCAGTACCCTTGAGTAGTTGAATTTATTGAGTGTACACATTATTTTTATTTTGTGACAGACATTTAGTTGAATTATTTATTAAATATAGCTAAATAATAATTAAATACTTTATTAGTTGTATTGTAATCTGAATAGAACTTGAATTAAAATGAAATACATACATGCAAATATAGTGTCCTTATAACAGCTGTTATGGTATGCACACTTATCTCCCTTTTTGCAGAGGTTATGAAGGTTTAATTAAGAACTTGCTTTTGGAGCTCCCTCCAGACACAGTGACCTACAACTGTCCTGTGCGCTGTATTGAATGGAACAACACAGAGGCACAGAGTCCTGTTAAAGTTGAGTGTGAAGATGGAAAAGGGATGAGTGCAGACCATGTTATTGTCACAGTATCTCTGGGTATGTCTCTACTGAAAACCTTCAAAGAGTTTATTATTTCTACCTAGTTTTAACTCATGCTAGCTCAACTAAACTCCTATTTCTAACATTTTTGGATATTTAAAGAAACACCATTCATCAATGTTTAGCCCTTCTCTTCCTCCTCACAAACTACACTCCATCCAAAGACAAGGATTTGGCACAATCAATAAAATATATGTGGAGTTTGACTCACCGTGAGGTCATCTATTTTTTGTGGGAAGATGAGGTTTGTTTTCTCCATACTCTGTATTTTACTGTAAATTTCATACTGCCTGTATTATTATTTGAAACGTGGAGAAAAACAACAACATTGTTTTGTGATGTTTCAGCAAGACATGGTGGATCAAGTGCTAGACATGCAAAGTTCATGGATAAAAAAGTTGTATGGCTTTAATGTTCTGAAACCCACAGAAAGGTAAAGTCAAAGACAAACATACAGACATCAGAACTTAACATACAGTATATTAATCTGTATCACAATATTAGATTTTTTTGTCAACTAATAATGAATAAATAAAAAACAAAGAAGGGACACCTGACCTTCAGTGACACAGTGACAAGTAACCAGTCTGTGCTTTGTTCTTGTGGGCACAGCTCCATGAAGCAGAGAATATGATCAAATATGTTTTAGAATAATAATATAAATGTAAAGTTGATTAATTAATTTTAACTAAAATCAAACAAAATGAAACAGAATTGTAGGATTATATTAAGTTTAAGTATGTTGCCAAATAATTATTAGTTATTTCATCATTTGTCACAGATATGGTCACGTTCTTTGTGGTTGGATTGCTGGTCATGAATCTGAGTTTATGGAGACTCTTTCTGAGCAAGAGGTAACAAAAACTGTAACACAACTTATAAGAAGGTTCACAGGTGAGACCAGAGACTCTAAACGACTGCAGTTTATCACAAGCAAGTTATACACCCATTCATAAACTTTTTATTCAGGTAACCCCATCCTCACTCCGAAGTGGGCTCTGTGCTCCAAATGGTTTCATGATCCATGGACTTGTGGATCATACAGTTTCCCAGGAATTGGCTCTTCAGCCCAGGACCTGAACAATCTGGAGGAGCCCCTCCCGAACACTGGATCACAGGTGAAATATCAAATGAAGCTTTAATATATCACTTAGGTGTAATTTAAATTGCATGAATGCAAAATGCGTTGATTGTTTTACAATATAGGGGGCATATTCATTTAGAAAATAGACAGGCGATGGCTGCCGGACTGCGGTGTCCTGTGGGTGCCTGGGTGTTGGGTGTCTCTGACTCACCTCCTCTGGGTGTCCTGCGTCTGTGCCGCTGTTGACGTGATGCTCCCGGTGCAGAAAGCTCCTCTGATGAGGTTTCCTCACCCAGACCATGTGCACTCAGCCTCATGTTCGTTATCTTAACCGTGTGTGTCTTTGCATGGGTGTACAGAGGGGGTGAGGTGAGTATTTCTGTGATTATTGTAATGTACTGTTATGGGGGGTGGGGGCATTTGACAATTTAAATCTGTAAAGCACTTTGTGTTACTTTGTGTATGAAAAACGCTTTATAAATAAAGTTTGATTGATTGATTGATTGATTGATTGATTAATTGATAAAGGTGTAAAAGCATCAGGTTTTTGACACAGCATCCAACACATTACACAAATGTGGCATTGATAAAACTCTCTGAATAAGAGAGTGCCACTTTGAATAAACAAATAACCTTGCCTAAATTGTAACTTGTGTCTTTCAGCCACTACAAAAAAAGGGGAAAAAGCTATGAAATAACTCTATTTATTTCATAACTCTATGAAATTATTTGTCTCTATTGTCTTCTCTTAAAATGTTTTTTGTCTTTTTGGATCATAACAATACGACACCCCACTTCAATTACATTTCTGTTTTATTTTATCGGGATATAGCATTGAAAAAGTTAAGTATTGTGACTTCCAGCCACTACAAGTGCTGTTTGCTGGAGAGGCCACTCATCCCTGTTTCTACTCCACTGTCCATGGGGCTCTGCTGTCGGGATGGAGAGCGGCTGACAGGCTCATCTCTCACTACTCTATTGCTCAATCCACTTGCCAAAACTTAAATCTGCTTAAAAATGGTTTTATATGGCACCTTTGTGGTACATAACTAGTAACTTTTTAAGTTCAGTAAAATGTGTTTTTTTTCCCAGTTCTCACGAAATGCTGTATCAAATACCAATTGAAATGTTTACTTTGGAAAATGAATAATGTTTATTTTTTCCTCATCAATGTTGTCATTCTTGTCTATGGTGCTAATAAATCACACAGTTTACGTTAAGTGTCCCATTTAACTATTTTTAAGATAAGCAAGAAGCAGACTGGATGGTGTCTTATTTCACTTTTCTTCTCTTTTTTTAAAATAAGCACTCAATATGTCAATATATTGATTTATTTGCTTTTTCGTATGAGGTGTATTGGTGTAGATTTACACTTTAAAATACAACAAAGATGACATATTTTAATGTCATGAAATACAGTGCTACAAATTAACTTGATTATGAATTCATTACTACCACAGCAATGTACTGTTGTGTTTCATATGAACTTTTTTTCTAATCTGTATCTGTAACACCTACGTTTAACATTAGAGGGCAGCAAAACACTACCTCGGGCCGGAACGGTAAAACGTGACCGTAATTTCCAGTCGGTGTGTAAACAGTGTAGCACGGTGGCACACAGAACATGACCGTATGATGTCTCTAAAGCATCTTCAACTGTATATTTTCTACTTTCTGAGAAGAGACAATGAAATTATATCAAGCTCTTCGTAATGTTCACAGTTTCAGAAGCGTGTTTGACTTTGGCGGACGGGACGTGGCACATTGGTTCCCCGGACACATGGCTAAAGGTTGAACGAATTTGTAAATACTTAATAAAGTCTGCCAGGTCAGTTGTATTCAAAGATTGTGTTTTACTTTAGGATTGAAGCAGATGAGAGCCAACCTAAAGAATGTGGACTGCGTTATAGAAATACACGATGCCAGAATATCCTTTATCTTTCTATCTTTTTTGTCTGAAATGTAATTTCTGAAATTGTAATTTCTTTAACTATGTGTAAATTCCCTTTTCTGGACGAAATCCTGTATTTCACGAGACTTTCGATGTCAGACCACATCTCCTCGTTTTGAACAAGATGGATCTAGCTGACATGCCCCAGAAACAGGTCTGTTGGCCTCATCATGTGTTGTATTTGATCTTTTATTAAAAGGCATTGTGTCAACAGACAATAATGAAGCAGCTCCACAGGAATGGAGTACCACACGTTATTTTCACAGACAGCCGAAAACAAAGAGATGAAAATGTTAAAAAGGTCATTAAAATGACATAGTCCATGTTGTTTTTATTTAATATCTATTTTATATATCTAATTTTATATATTTATATCTAATTGTGTGTGTGTTTTCATAGTTGGTGCCAAAGGTGATAGAAATTATTGAAAAACATCCACGTTTCAACAGAGATGAGGTAAATTTCTTAATAATTATACTTAAATATTTTTGATTTTATTGATAATTATATACAATAATATTTTATTATTGAAGAATCCGGACTACTGTTTAATGGTTATTGGAGTCCCCAATGTGGGAAAGTCATCTCTTATTAACTCATTAAGAAGAACCTATTTAAAAAAAGGTATTGACAGTTATACATAAAATACAAAACAAGTAGATTTATTAGTTAATAATTCATTATTTTATTTTTCTCCTTCATCAGGACGAGCATCTCGAGTTGGTGGAGAGCCAGGCATTACTAGAGCAGTCCTGACTAAAATACAGGTTTGACATATTTGTTTAGAAAAGTATGAAAGGAAAGGATATTTAAATTAACCAATGTGTTTGCAGGTGTGTGAACGGCCCATAATGCATTTGCTGGACACTCCAGGGGTCTTGCCTCCAAAGATAAATGATGTTGAAACAGGAATGAAGTTAGCTTTATGTGGCAAGTGATGCATTTTACATATTTCACAACATAATGGATCAATGTTGATTTTTCTTTTCATTTTATTTATTTCTGCTTCTACTCAGGCACTATACTGGACCATTTAGTTGGAGAAGAGATCATTGCTGATTACTTACTCTATTCTCTGAACCGTCTTGAAAAGTTCAGGTGTGTTTTTCTTTAGTTTAAATAAATCTACAGAACGTTTCACTACAGCTTTACATTTTTCCATGTCCAGCTATGTTGAGAGGTATGACCTTCAAGAGCCTTGTGATGACATCCAACTCGTCCTGAAGCGCATTGCTGTAAAACTAGGAAAGACCCAAAGAGTTAAAGCCATTACTGGAGTGGGTAAGAATACTGTATATTAAACTGATTATTATTATGAGCCAAATGGTATATTAAATAAAGTTCTAATTTCATTATTTTACATCAACAGGAAATATTACAATCACAGTCCCAAACTACAGTGCAGCAGCTTATGATTTTATCAGAGCGTTTAGGAAAGGAGAGCTGGGACAAGTGATGCTGGACTAAACTAAACATCACAGATACACTGTTGCACACAACTGTAAATAAAGAACTTAAACGACATTTAATTCAGGTATGGCCTTTAATTTTCTGACAATGTTAAGTATGTATTTACAGAACAGCTCTTGCAAATATTCAAGTGCATACTAATATGAAAACAGTGTTGCTCCTGAGTGTCTCAGTGGTTAAAAAAGCTCTAGTCGCGTCATAAAGTGAATAAAAAAGTAAAAGAGAAGTAAACAGTTTAAATGTGGATACAATTTTCTTTTCTTTTTTCATTTAAAATCTACATAGGTTTGTTTTTTACTAACTCCATTTAGTTGTATTTCTTTTACAATAGGAATAGTGATGTCTTTCAACAAAATGAATTACAGAGGTGAATATCAAGAGACAAGGATTACAGTATGGCACTCTTTTCACAACAGAATAGAATATTTCTCTACTTTTGCATTTTTATTGAATTTGGCACCTTTGTTATACAACTTTTATGAGAAGGTGTTTAAAAATCATGGCACATTGCATATAGTGCTGGTAATGCAGATTTGGCAGATGGACAGATACAGTACAGTGATCAGTTCACATATTTGTGATTGTTCACCAGCAACAGTTTTTCCAGCACAGGGAAAAGACATGAGTATAAATATTCAAAAGTCAAACTTGTAAAAAAGGTCTACAGTGCAGTGCCATGGAAGAGGCCATTTATAGAGAGAAGAGCAGCAACTACAACAGACACCAACTGGGGAAGAGAGTATTCACTTTTGCAGGAGCCTGACATTTGTGCATCAAAGTAGTTTGTCCTGTTGTAGTAGTCCAGTTCCTCTGAGCTGTCCGCATTGCTCCGACGATATGCAGAGGCGTACCATTTGTCTGCTGTTAAAGCCACTGCCGCTCCTGCCGCTGCAGCTGCTGCCACTCTCACCGGGGAGCTACGGCCGGCCGCTCTAAAGCGAGACCGGGTCCCACCAAAGGAGCCCCCTGCCTTGTAGGACCCTGAGGTAGAGCTACGAGAAGGAGAGCCCCGAGAGGACCCTCTGGACCCTCCTCGTCCCCCTTTGGACAGCACAGGATCACAGAGGAAAGCACAGAGGATGAGGCTGATCCAGCATGTTGCAGCCAGTTGGTTCATTCCCAACATCTGTAAAATAGAGAATGGGTAACATGAAAACATCAGCATATGCATACTGTTATCCTATATTATATTATACAGAGTAATAAGCAGAGTGAGAGCAGATCTTCCTTTGTATATAAAGGACCTATTGTCTGAAAGCCACAGGTAATGAGGAGAAATGGAAGCATTTCCATATAGGAACATCTACTCTGACTATATGATGGCCATAGCATTACAATCAAGATGGTACGAGATGAATATTGAGCGCGTGTACTGTAGGTTTTTGTTTTGATTACGCATCATTTCCATTGGTTGTCAAGCAGCTGTATTGTATTTGACATCACATGCACCTTAATCATATCACGACTAAACCTCAATCTGATTGCCATTCGAAGCCTAGGCCCTAATTGTTAGATTATTAGCCCATCCATATGCGCCGCTGCTGCAAATGCTCTCATTTCACTTGAGAGAGACCATTTATTATGGGACACACAATGAAGGCAACTAACCTCAAATTGAATTGACGACTGTTGTTTTTCCTTCCCTTTTTATGGCTGTCCCACGAGATGCGTCTATTTCAATGGTCACCCGTAAAGGCGCGTCCACGCAATAGTCCTCCGGAGCGCGCCGCGTGACCGTACTGTTCACGAAGAACCAGGAGGGAGATTATGGATTGTTTTTCACCATACGTTAATGTTTATATTTTTATGTAGTCCAAAATGTGTTCAAGCGTCCATCTGTATAATTCTGCAAAATGGTTCACTGTTGACATCACTTGGGCTTTCCCACCTGCAGCCTATAGATGGCGCACCTGGAGAATGTCGCTCTGCTGCTTGTGAGGGGAGAACAGCAAAGAAGAAACTACAGGAAGAACTAAAAAGCACAGGGCTCTTGCAGGAACACTCTTGCCTGCGTCTTGTATCAGTCATGGCTTTCGTTTGCAGAAGTGCGGCCCAGCTCCTCAGACCATGCCACACTGCGCCGTTTGCACTGACTGCCGCTCGCCTTTGCAGTTCAGGTGCGTGTTCTTGAGTATTATTTACAGTGACGTATGAGAGCATGGCCCCTGCCACAAAGTCAAGGGGCGTTACTAACAAACATGAACTAATAATTAGGCTTGCAATTTTGTTTCATTATACTGAAACAATACACAATGTTCCAATGAGCGTTTATTCATTATTCAAACAGCCAATAAGCTGTCATGGCAATCCCTGAACCTTCACTTGGATAGTAATAGTAAATGATTTGTCTCTGATAACCTCAAGGTGCTGACCCCTTCCCCATCAGGAAGTAAATTGTGCAGTTACATGTATTTCTTTTGTTTTTTTATTCACAGGTGGACAGTATGACTATATTGTAGTGGAAAAACGAGGCGAGAACAACAATGTTGGGTTCATCCAGCTGAACAGACCCAAAGCCTTGAACGCCCTCTGTGATGGCCTGATGAGGGAGGTGGGACAGGCTTTAGACACTTTTGAATCGGACAGTGGTGTTGGGGCTATTGTTATTACAGGCAGTGACCGAGCATTTGCAGGTAAGATACTGAATGGATTTCTAAACCTAAACATACAACTGCTGACTTAAGTCACATTCTGTAATGTATGTTTTAGCTGGAGCTGACATTAAAGAGATGCAGAGCCGAACATTTCAGGAGTGCTACGGTGGGAACTTCTTGGCTCACTGGAACAGAGTTTCAACTGTAAAGAAGCCGGTTATTGCAGCTGTCAATGGGTTTGCTGTAAGTCCATTACTGGCTGTTCTTTCTAGCTGTTTTAACAGTTACATAAAGCGGTCTGCAAGAGCTCTGGACCAGTCGTGTCTATTGATCCCAATCCACAAAATGGTGGAGTGAAAGGCAAATGAGCTATGACATCATATTGCAAAGCATTATGGGATTAGCAGCATGTGTTTTCCATAATAAACCAATGGAGGTTTTAAAAGGTACAATACTAGAGTAATTGTAGGCCAAGATTCTTCAGTCTTCATCTGTACTCTGTAGTACCTCAGCGAATAAAGACTTAAACAAGAGACCCACAAACGTGTTTAAGTCTTTATTCGCTGAGAAAGATCTTTGGAGTAAGATCGAAACATCCGACACTTCAACTACAGAGTACAGATGAAGACTGAAGAATCTTGGCCTACGATGGACAACTCCTGTACAAGTGAGAACCTACACAGATACTGGAGTAATCGTTCATATAAAAGCATTCTGACACTACAGTGAGTCAGATGCATTTACCAGCAGTGACACTTTTTTATAATGATTCTAGCCAATGTTAGTCTATGAATAAAGTTTGCTAGTAGCTGCTAACATGGCGGATTTCCATCGCAACGGTGGCTATTCCCAAACTCTATATAGTGATTTTGCAAGCTATGTAGGGGTTGTTTGTTATCTGTGACAAAAGTGGCGAGAGCTTTAGTTTTCAACAAAACATGCATTTTGGTGGAGTGGAGTTCACCCAGGAGAGTTAGCAGCTAAGATTTTTCAACACAATAAAAAGTGACTTGAGTTTCCTTTTCCTATATTTACAGACAGCCGATATTTACTAAATTAAATGCAAAATGGAATTAAAAAATGGTATACCGAAATGTAGAAAGCCTTGTATTCACATCATTTTGTTTTCAGTTGGGTGGTGGTTGTGAGCTGGCAATGATGTGTGACATCATCTATGCGGGAGAAAAGGCACAGTTTGGCCAACCAGAAATCCTGTTGGGAACGATACCTGGTAAACCTTACTTTCAGCGTCCTGTAATATATTAATATGTGTGTGACTGCAGCCATTGATGATAATCTATGCAACTCTGCAGGTGCTGGTGGAACACAGCGATTGACCCGCGCCGTCGGTAAGTCACTTGCTATGGAGATGGTGCTGACGGGAGACCGAATTGGGGCACAAGAAGCAAAGCAATCTGGTAAGAAAATCTAAAATGGCGTTTTAAAAAAAGCGACTCCTTTTGAACAATGATTAATTTATGACTTGTGTTTCTTTAGGTTTGGTTAGTAAAGTGTTCCCCGTGGATCAGCTGGTGTCAGAAGCAGTTAAATGTGGTGAGAAGATTGCATCAAACTCGAAACTTGTGTCAGCCATGGCTAAGGAGTCTGTTAATGCAGGTATGTGTTTACTTTTTGGAGCAACTATTCCATGAACTAAAGATTGCTTAATAATGCTCTTTATGCTCATGTAGCCTTTGAACTGACTTTGGCTGAAGGCAATCGTTTAGAAAAGCGTTTATTCCACGCAACATTTGCTACAGTAAGACTGTTCTCACTCGGATAATGATCAAAAATCGTTTACTTGTATGACACTGAGCTTGTGTTTTTCAGGATGATCGCAAAGAAGGCATGACTGCATTTGTAGAGAAGAGAAAGGCCAATTTCCAGGATAATTAAATGTATATCTATTTAACATTTCACCAAGCATACATGGCCCCTGAGTGGAATTGATGAGTTGTAATAATGATTTGCTCCAACTGATTCATAGACATGTACAGACTGTGTTATCACTCTGAAGCCTTGTCCACTTGGCCCCTAGGTATGAGACACTATTTCCAAGAGTGCTGCTTTTGTAATTAAAATGAAAAAAAAAACCGAATCAGTTTGTCTTTTAACTTCACTTTGTCTTTTAACTTCACTTTGTATGCAACCCTTGTGTATGTTTCAGAAATAAAGTTATAAAATTACAGACCACTTTGCAAAGTTATATGCGGGAAGAGCAATGACATATCCGTTCAGTATAATGTATCACCACCAGGTGGCGCTCAAGGGCTGTAAAAACTGACGGACCGCGCATCATTCCACCGGACAGACGCAAGTTTCACGAAAAGGCTGCACATTTAACAATCGGAGTCTAAATGTTAGATTTGTACATTCTGTAGGCCTACTTCATTATTATTATTATTATTATTTTTTAAATCACAAATGCATTAATTCATTTTGTTTAGAAAAATCATATTGCCTACATAAAACACTCAAGCCAATGCCACGTACGCCTTACATTGCGCACAATCCTGAATAATATCGACCTTTCAAACTGTAGTAGTTGACTTCAAAGTAAAGTCCAGAACAAATTTGGTTACTGTGTGCCTTTGTCCCACATCTCCAGTCATCTCGGAGCACCTTTCTTCCTCTGATCTTCACAGGACAGCGCCACATACTTCACAAGGCCATGGCCTAATTGATTTTAATTTTCTTTCAATATTTCTTTAGATCTTGCTTTCTTGTCTGCCCCCTGGAACAGACTTTAAAGGGAGGAGAGAAAAAATGGTCTCCTCTCACTGCGGGGAAGAACAAAAGTCTTCTTCAGAGAGTCCCACTCTGAGGCTACTGAAAGGTCAAAATAATAAATGTAGACTCGGAGCACATACAAAGGGGGCAAAACGTTACATTTTGGCAGCGCAGAGCCTTATGGCGTGATAAACTCATTTAAAGAAGCCCAAATAAAGAGAAACAGCGTGAGCCCAAAGAGACAGAATAGGGCTGTCAGTCCAGCAGACAGGCCTGGCTCCAGCGGGGCCTTTTCTCTGGCTCAGCGGCGCGGCTTCATGAGAAAAGGGGAAATATGCATTCAGAAATGGGCGACAAGCTCCGCTACAGCGCGCGCTCTAGATCCATCAAGTACGAAGTACTAAGTTGATTTCCCCTTAAACACTAAAATCCTGTGAAGAATTGCCTAATTATCAGGAATTGTAAACGATGGCAAAGTACATTTATCAAGGTATAATTTAGGCCATTTAGCCCAGGATCCAGGTTTACTTTTTTGCGCGCAACACATCGGCCTTCACATGCAACATAATGATACATCCTCTCCTCTTTGGATTTAGCAAATTGTTACATGCAGCGAATACGGAAGTAAGATTATTGACGTCTCTTGACTCGGCCACAATCTTCATTTCCGCGGTGTTGCAGATATGGTCGTACTGAAAGGAATACCTTCTATTCTGTCCCCAGAGTTGCTCTATGCTCTGGCTAAAATGGGCCATGGAGACGAACTTGGTATATGGCATTTGTCTCTATAGGCTACAAGATTATATGCTATACTTTATTATTATTGTTTTTTTAAATAAGAGGTCAAGCTTATCAGTTTCAATGGGGAATGAAGTAGCCATCAGATCTGACTGTCATTTAGGCTATAGTGCCTTAGGGCTTTTCGCTTTTGAGTTTCATATCTCACCTTGTTTTTCTTTAGTTCTCGCCGATGCCAATTTTCCAACATCTTCCATTTGCGCCCATGGACCAAGAGAAATCAGAGCTGATGGTGACTTTTAAAACTCCAAATCATTTTTTTTTTCCATTTTATGCATGTTTTTTATTCACTGTGATGCATTTGTTCCATAGGCTTGGGAATCCCACAGCTTTTGGAAGCTATTTTGAAACTGATGCCTCTGGACACATACGTCCCCTCTCCAGTAGGCTCCCAAAGCTTCCAGATTTGCAATTTGCATTTTCTTTTGTCTGACCTTTACTGTTTGTTGAGGCTGCAGTGATGGACCTCGTGGATAGTGACAAACAAAAGGGTTTACCTGTTCCTGTGTGGGACACCTATGCAATGACCCTTGGCCAAAACAGTGCTGAGGTAAAACAAGTTGCTTTTGAGAATACATTGTAGCTACACTGTGTATAAACAAATACCATTTTGTTTTGTAGAGTCATCTTGAGAAAGTGGAGCGGTTTGCATTTTATGACAGAGCAAAAAAAGCTTTTGCAGTGGTGGCAACAGGGTGCGTATTGCTCTGTATTCCTGTATTTTCTATATTAAACTATGCTTACATTATATAAATGTTTTACTTTACAGAGAAACAGCTTTGTATGGAAATATTATTCTGAAGAAGGGAATCATTCCAGCAGAACAGTTATTGTGATGTGAATACAATAATAAATAAATGCAAAACATGGACAGAATCAAATATTGTGACTTTTTTTTCTTTTTCTTTTTCCAAAGCTGCAGTAACCAATATTGAATTACATGGAATCAAGCACATTCCTTTCAAAGTTACAGTTTAGGCTTTAACTGTTTTTAGATTATCCTAAGACTGAGACAGCATGTAATCTCAATGCAGGTTTTTTCATTGACTACAGCAGAGGGAGCAGGAGCCTCCAAAGATTTTCCACACAAGTACAAGAATGTATTTATTTATTTTGTTAAACATTTATTCAAATCAGTATTTAGCCTACGGTCATTATTATTGTCATTTTATATATAATTTAAAGCAATAAAACATTACAAATGCTTTATAATTCAGCACATTGTTGACATTACTGGGGGGCCTCATGGGATCTCCGACTCGATGGGGGGCTGCAATGCTCCGGACTTTGGGAATGGCAGGACTAGAGTTTAGTGATAGATGCTGTCCAGATCCTCCTCAGGTTCAGTGTGCTTCCTCACAGCAGGCCAGTCCACCGCAACAGCAGGTTGGGCCTCACTGTTGTGGAGGATCATTTCTGGGATGTCTCTGTGGTACAGGTCATCCATGTCTTCCTCTGGCTCCAAGTAAAGTCTACCCTCGATTCTGGTCCCCATTTCGGGCTCTAGTGGTATCACCTGCATCCTAGGGTCAACATCAGCGTGGTACATGTCGTCTTCATCTTGCTCTGGTTCGGAGTGGACAACACGGACCACTGGCTCACCTTCATATCCCGCCACTAGGGGCGCTAAATACTTGTACAGATCCTCCTCACTGTGATAAACCGCATCCAAGTCCTCCTCAGGCTCGAACAGTGGATCATCTCGGTCTTCCTCTGCCATTTGATTGTTTTTGTCATCTTGGACTTGCATGTCAGCAGCAGGGAGGGCATCGGGCTTGTTTTCTGCATAGGCTTTAAGTAGGTCCGCTGTAGAGGGATGTTGCAGATCATCCAAATCGTCTTCAGCCACTTGATACTGTTTACCTTGTTCAGTTTGCACCCTCTTCCAAATTTTCATACTTGGGTCGATGTCAAAGCTGGTTTTGTCCATGTCTTCAGGAGGCTCCACTTCCACTCCCCAGGAGGCCATACCTTTGTCATCAATGGATCTGCAACAATATTATGACAATGTAGAGCCCATATCAAAGCAAACAGGATTTCAGTTTATTTTACTGTGCAACTTACACCCAACCATTTTGGACTGCTTCATTGGCAAGTTCGTCCTTGGAAAAATGTAAAGGAAGTTAATGTCATATAATTTTATGTATTACTCAAATGGTAGTTCAACAAAATTGCAACAGAAAGTAGTGAATGTACAATATTATGAAGTATTGCCAAAACTCTTGATCTTTGGGTCAAGTGCAAGGTATTTTTGTAATGTCCGTCCACACAGCAGTAGAGGCTTACCCAGGGTTTCAGCGGCTTGGCTATGATGCCAATGGTGAATACAGAAAACAGTAGCACAAAAGACCTAAAAGAAAATACACAATACTAGTTAAGTATTGCATATCCTTGTAATCTAAATCAAATATTAGAGCGATTCTGACCTGAGCATGGCTTCTCTTTGCTGCCAGCGTAAGAGCCAAAACAAGAAATGATCAGTTGAGCTGCTCGGACCAAAGTTCCCACAATAAAACTGTTAACGATTATATTTTTGACCTTTGTAATCACATGCCATACCACGAGTGCAGTGTAACTTAAATCTCATTTCTTATAAATTATACAGTACTAGTGATAAAGTAGCGCTAGTAACGGAGTATTTCACAAATAATAAACATGGCATGGGCCCTAAGGTTGGCGTAAGGAAGAGCAGTGAGTGGGGAATGACATAGAGCAAATTGCTGGAGATGGGAGTCATGATATTGAGGTGGATAAGATTCCCAATATGTGCTCCATTTCTACAACTTTTTTTTCTAAACATAAGGAACAAAGTAGCAGACCGTAAATGACCACTATATTAATCATGTGTAGCAATATTCCAGTTCCAAACCCATAGCCCGGCGCCACAGTTCATTTTTTATGGCTGCTATCTCCAAACTTGCATCGTGATTCTAATTTTATTGTTGATATTTACAATCTGTTTAATTAATATATTTTAGTGCAGTGATTCTCAAATTGTGGTACGTGCAGCACTGGTGGTACTTGGCCGTCTTTAGGTGGTGCTCGGTGTTATTTGTTTTAATTAGAGATTATTATTTGCTTTACACATGGTTTATGCACAGTTTAGATATACAGTAATTTAGTCCAATTTGAGCCTTTTTTAAGGTTTGTTTAGATCTTGATCTTGGTCTGGTGATACTTGGAAGGTCAAATATATTGTGACAGTTGTGCTCATAAGTTTACATACCCTTTTAACCTTTTGGCTATTTTTCATATAATATGAATGATGACAATATAAATTATGCCAAAAATCATTTTTTTTCCACTCACGGTTAGTGGTTGTGTGAAGCCATTTATTGTCAAAGAACTGAGTTTACTCTTTTGAAATCATAATGAAACAGAAACTACTCAAATGTCCCTGATCTAACGTTTACATGACCACAACAACTGCCAGGAAAATGGTTCAGGAGCAAAGAAAAACTCACTTCAGCTGAAATACAGGACTCTCTGACAAAAATCTTTGTTTCAAGATGCACAATATGTAAACTTTTGATCAGGGACATTTGGCTAGTTTCTCTAGTTGAAAAGCATAAACAATTATTTGACAATAAATGGCTTTACACAACCACTAATCATGAGTGGAATAAAGGTTTTTGTGTTAGCATGAAATGCATAAGTTTACATACCCTGACATTCTGCCAGGGGATGTAAACATCTGAGCACAACTGTATATTTGTGTATAATATATGTGATATTCGGTGTAAAAAGTTTGAGAACCATTCTTTTAGAGACTACAGACTTGTGGCCTTGCCCATTTATTGGCACTTACACTTCTGATGCAGACAAACAAAGAGATAAATATCAGCAAAGTCGTGAAAGAAAATATGTGCAAACACAGAAGTCCCGTGCCAAGCTCTTGACACGCGCATCATACACAGCGAGAGCCTGATACGTCACCCTTCATGGCGCGTTCAAAGGATGGCTCCAGTTTGTCTGCTGTTATCTGCCCTCTCCCGATCAGATCCATGTGTGGCAAAAGTCCGGTCTTCCTCCTCTTCTGGTGCAGGGAGAACCACTGAAGGGAAGTGAATTTTGGGGGGGGATAATTAGTTTTTAGAAAGTATGTTTTGGAGAACCTTACAGCAATCAGAGCATTTGTTGATAAACATCTTGTGGTCGCGTCATCATTAGAAGAAGAAGTTAGTCTCATGGAATAAAAAATATGTATAATCTACATTCACCTTTGTATCGTTTACCTTTTCCTCTCACTTCACACTTTAATGTAGCACGTTGGATAAACTCTTGGATGTTTATGTATGTTGATGCTGAAGTGTGTGTGAAAATACGAATTTGAATAACATGTCTGATCATTCAAGAAAGGAGATAATATTGGGCTACATGCTATGCAAATGGAAGCTGAATTTTTGTCATTGTCAATATCTACTGAGCATACACAATTCCATCAAAATGAAACTAATTACTATATTCAGAAAACCAGACAAATTGTTCCCCAAAACAAAAAGGGACAAAATTATCTGCACTTGACAAAGACGAGCAACACACTGTCACCACCTAAAAAAACATGGAGCCGAGAATAAATTGCTTGTCTCTATCTATTTAAATGGAGCACTAAGTCATGATTTATGCCTCCTTCTGGGACAATGAACATGCTCTAAACACGGCAGCTTGGAACAATTTAGAAGGAAACCACTAAATTAAATTTTGGACTAGATTCCCCATTTGCTTTTTGTGTGCTGTGAATCTGAGACGATGTAAGAGCTTGATTTTTTACTTTATGGTCAAAAATATATACGTATTATAATTCAAAAAACAAAACACACAACACAGAAAATTGTACTTAAACAATAATCTCTCAGTTAATCTCAAGGCAGTGGTCCCAGAGTACCACACTTTATATGAGGCAAACCGCTGCTCTGTCTTCACCGCAGCCCTCGCCATATCCTGTCACACTCACAACATTAAGCAAATCTGGGGTTTTCTTAAATCACTAAAATTAACTCAATGATCTACAATTAAGTTAATTGATGCTTCACGGAGAGCCATTAAACACACATTAGACGGCTCACAGTGCAGCTTAACCGCATGAATTACAGGGTGAGGGGAAGGACCTCCGCAAAGAGTGAAACATGAAGTGACGAGGGCTGCTCGACACAGGAGCTGTCAGACCATCAGGCCACACAAAACAATTAGTGAGCCATGCATCCAACAACTGCAAGGTGATATTCAAGCCTTTGACAGCTATAAAAAATGTATTGTATTGGAGCAAACACACTCATTCGGAGTTGAACACCATCCTATATACAGTATTTAGACTCAATTGGCCTGGCACACACATTTGTGTGATCAAATGTAGCATGTGCATGTGTCTTGTATGTGTTCAAAGCAGGAAGAGTTGTGCCATTCCTGTATGATTGAATCATAAAACAATATAAAGCAGGACTGAAGCAGAGCGTCACTTTCAGGTGGTGGTCCACCTCATTCTCACACAAGCACAGCTCCATTATCCTCCTCAATCACACCCCTCATAAACTCAGTAAACATGTGGGAGCTGTTACACACAGCTTAATGGCTATTTACCGTGTTTTGTACACTTCTCATTAAATACATTTTCCACTCTGGGAGAAGTAATGTTTTGGAAAACTCAGTTAAATTAAAGACAAAATTATGCCAGCTCTTGGCACATGTGCCTCATTATCTACTGGCCCGGTTTGGAGGCAGAGAGAACACTGAAAATGCAGCAGTTTCTAACGTCAGAGAGCCCGGATGGATCATGCCAGCTCGCAGGAAGTAGACTTCGGACAACATCAAAAAAAGACAAAAAAGTGGTTTCCCTCCCACACTCCCCTCTGCCGCCTCTGAATGGCTCCTCACTGGGGTCCACCACGGCCCTGTTTACCAGCTGGAGTACCCCTAACCTTTCACCTTTGACCCTGGTACGACAGAATACATCACAGAGCCATGTGCTCAATGAACTCAGTGGGAAACACTTGAGTGAAACACGGATGACAGGCAGAGCGACAGGGTGTACAGGTGTTACAAATGATCCTGGCCCAGGACACAAAGAAACACCACCACTATCTCTCACATTCTCATTTCATCATGTGATCAAATTATTTTGGACAGTTGAAACTAAAGTCATGTAGAAAAGTGAATTTAGTGGTAAAGTTTGGGTTTGCGTGTCACGGTCCCATCTGTCCCAATGCTCTGGGTTACAGGGAGGCTCCTGCTGTTCTCTGATGGAGAGCTGCTACAGACAGATCCGGTTTCTGCAGCACCAGCTTTCATCCTGATTAAAGAAGGATGTGGCCACTCTCTATGTATTTACATCACAGGAACATACAGAAAACTTGTATGGCCTCGGGGAAATGAAGAATATCATTAAGGTATACGTATAAAGCCATTTGTAGAAGGGCTATTGCTGCTCTTGGTTTGAATGATCTAGGCAAACAGCTCATCCATATGTTTTATCACAGATCTGTTACAGCGCCATTGAAGGCTCTTTGTGAATAATGTTTTTGCCTCATCATAGAACTAAAATCATTGGTTTAGTACATCCATGCTGTCTACCAAAGCAACATTGTGAACCTTTATTTAATCAGAAGTCCAAATGAGTTTTCAACTAAATAGTCATTCGAAAATTAACCAAATGGAATATAGTATAAAGATAATAATGTTTACAATAGTGAAAAATATGTTGAACTTGCAATTCAATTTCAACAGCTTTTTTCCACAGCCAAAGGATAAAATTATAATCATAAAAACAATGCAAAATGCTTACAGATTCTCCACCTCCATCTGAGGTGGAAGAAGTACTCAATACTCTTACTTAAGTAAAAGTGCAGATACAGGACCAAGAATATACTTGCAAGTGCAAAGGATCAGATTCAATTTCTACTCAAGTGAAAGTATAAAAGTATCCACTGTAAAATGTACTTCAAAAGTAAAAAAGTTAAAGTATTTTTTAAGAGTTTAATGCGCAGGATTTTTCAATCCTTCGAATCAAACCAAATTGTCAAAAACAGGTCAAAAACAGTTCAAAAACAGGTCAAAAACAGGTCTAAATCATGACTAAACCAGGACTAAATGAGTAAACCACTAAGGCCAAAAACACGTCTAAAACAGGTCTAAATCAGGACTAAACCAGGACTAAATGAGTAAACCACTAACTAAAGGTTAAAAACAGGTCTAAAACGGGTCTAAATCAGGACTAAACCAGGTCTAAACCAGATCCAAATGAGTAAACCACTAACTACGGTTAAAAACAGGTCTAAATGAGGTCTGAAACAGGTCTAAATCAGGACTAAACCAGGTCTAAACCCGGACTAAACCATGTATAAACGAGCAAACCACTAACTAAGGTCTAAAACGGGTTTAAACCAGGTCTAAATCAGGACTAAACCAGGTCCAAACCAGGCTTAAACCTGATCTAAACAAGGTCTAAACAAGAAACCACTAAACGAAGTCTAATCTGGGACTAAATCAGTTCATCAAGGAAAGGCCACTCTGAAATTAAAATACTTTTACATTTAATCCAATTTTGAAAAGTAGTAAAAGTACAGATACAGGCTCTAAAATGTATTGAAGTAAAAGTAAAAAGTATTCATCATGAAATTGACTTAAGCAAAGTAAAAAAAACAAAGTGCTATAATTTTGTACTTTTTACTTTCCACCACTGCATCTGAGCACAAATAGCTTCATGTGTTTGAAATAAAAATACTATCAATATTTGAGGGCATCAAGCACTTTGTGTTATTCATGGCAGACTGCGACAATAGATGCAAAGTCAGTCTTATGAACATTCCTGACTATTATAACGATGATGCCATTTCCATGCCCGTGCCCCGCACTGATGTTGCGTTCGTGTGCATCGGCGTGTATCGGTGCTCATGTGAGCCTCTGTACACTCACGCCGCTCCCTGACCCGGCCTCCGCAGACCCCCTTTGTTCCCCGGCGGGACCCATGTGGATCGTCTGGCTCCAGCCGCTCCTAACCATAATTACAAACCTGCAGAATGAGACAATCAACAGACGCGGCATGAAAGAGGAGGGTCAGCATGTCTGATACGTGATAACTTGTTGCCATTGCCCTATTGCTGCCGCTTTTAATTTATGCCTTTCCACAACACTGAAAGAATGCCACTTCCCCACTGTTCACAGGCGGCCCGGGCTTTTCAGGCGGCCAAAGTATGCTGAGACAAATTCAGTGTAAATAGACGACGTGTTTGTTGTAATTGCGTTTAGTTTTATGCAAACAAAAGTAATCAGAAAGAGTTTTGAAGATCTAATTAGCAATGCAATAAAAAACATTAAGAAAACATATGTTGCAATATTCTAAGTTGGTTGTTTAGACTTCGAGGTTTATGAATTAGCTTTTTGAAGTGAATATGAGCTTTTTTCTTAGAGCTTACACATAAACAAAAGTGGTTGCTGTCAAATAGGGCTGTACAACAAATTGCCAAATTATTGTACAGCCCTGAAGAGAAAAACGAAGAACCAACACATTATAATTCTCTATTTACATTTTCTAAATTGTATTCTATTGTACAGGCCTATTTGGCATCTCCCAATATTCATGACGCGATATCCACAATTGCATGAAGTTACAAGAAATTGCAAGTTTAAAGAGGTCTTCAATTTGGCGTAACAAATAAAAAAAGAAATACATTTTGCAGCAACCTGAGTGCATCGGACTCATTGTGAGTAACTTTAAGCCCTTTTTTGAGTCCTGAAGAGCACCAGATTGCTTATACGGTTGGATCCGGCGAGCTATACTTTTGCTTCGGGTCTTCGACTTGATTGTTTAAACAATTTCTTGCTAGCAGCTCAAACAAAAGCACATGGTAACTTTAAAAATGTCCACAAGTTCAGTTTTTAACCATGTTTTGATTAATTAAAAAAAAAAATTAAAGTTTGGTTTTGACACAAACAATTTGCTAATGTTTTTTTTGATTCTATTTAACGAAATGTAAAATATTGCAATGATATGGTTCTTGCAATATTCAAGCCAGTTATTGGATATGTTTTCTGTATTATGTATCTCTCATATTGCACAGTCCTCATGCTAAAGGTGATGATTTGATCAAATTCAAGCTTTTAAGTTTAGCATCAAGAATAAGAATACTAAAATATGACAGCAATACTCTTGACAGCAATAGACTGCCCTCTCTAGCAGCAAATCAATCTGAGTAAAGCGAGGGTTACAGCCACATTATGGATTTACATGGCCCCATGAACCTCTGTCTCAGAAAAGACATTTACCAGTACAGGCTTTCACTAATGTCACTAAATCACTTCCAGCTGCCAACAGCAGGAAATGCTCCTTTCGTCTCCCGACCTCAAGAGCAAATAGTACATCAAGCGTGGTGCATTCGTGAGCATGTCTGTCCTCAACTTATATCTGTCAAAGCCTTCATATAGAACCCTAATGTCCTCCAGCTCTGTGGTTTGGCCTGTCTCTCAGTCTGCCCTGTCTTGTGCTGCCGTAAGAGCCCCCTATTTACCACTTAACCTTTCAAGAAGTGGTCCAGTAACTTCAGAGGGAAAAGTGATTCCTGGCTTTAGGAGGTGCGAGGAACGCCAGATCAGCGTGCACTGATTCTATAATGATGGCAACAACAGCCAAAAGGTCAGGCCTGCATCGACAGAGGTTTTTAAAGGGTCTAATGGACATTTGAGGAGGCTTTGGTCTCAGCCTTGTGAAAGCAGTTTAGTGCAGAGGTAAACAGCCCGGGGCCAGCAATAACAGAGTGGAACTGATTAAAGGAGGAGGAGGAACGAGGGAAAAATGAGACATGGACTGATAGCATCTTTTACCCACCTAAATTATATTAGACAGCTAGAGGCGCTGTGTGTTTTAAATCTCATGTGAAATGTAAACAATAACAGCAGAATATCATGGAGAAATATTTGTGTAATCCGGAGCAGAAGGGGCTTACATTTGGAAAATATAAAACCATACTGATTATGAAGATTTGCAAGATTTTCATGTCTTAATGTCACAATTGAAAGATCACAAAGTATTCAAGGAAAACGGCTAAACCACAATTTGGTCCCAGGGGAAAGCTGGATCAAATTAGAGAACATTTTAATTACATCCCTTAAAGAGATTTTATGATCATTTTACTCGCGTTCTGTCTAACAAAAAAAGACTTTGTGGAAAACATTGATATCGCTGTGACCTTAGCTTCTAAATGACTGCAATTGTTCTCGTGAGTGTCTCAGAAAAATTGTTTGTCAGAATGCACCAGGGCCATTCATAAAAAGCATCTCGGTCCTGAGCCTCAACCTTTCAGATGTGGGGGACTTCTGATGCGCCACAGTTTGCTGCGGCTGTTTCAGGATGTGGACACGGTGAATTAGAGAGCAGGAATAACCGGCCGTCCCGTACTCTTTCAAACTCTTAAAGCCACACTGCGGAACCTTCCAGGACAATACAGCATATGAATTTATTGTATTTAAAGACCCCGTTTTCTTTTTTTGTACTCGTTGTGAAATTTAATCCGTTTGTCCACGGTGTATTGGATATGCAGTGGTTTGTGAAAAAATACTAATACTAATAAATGTGAGCTTGCAGGCTAGTTTTGGTTTGCATTATTGTGACAGTGGCCCTGAAATGTGATTATAAACTCATCCTTGTGAAAAATAGTTCTTTTGTTGTTAGCATAGGGCCTTTAATGTCATGTTTAGCTACTACCTAGATGAGCTAGTGCTGTCCCTGTAACGACAAAGTTATGAGTCAGGTCTGTAAAGAAGACCTTCTGGATAGACCTGCTTGCTGCTTGTTGAGGTATTTGTCAAGCAGAAAAACACCAGCGCTTGCATTTTACTCCATTTATTGGGTGAAATGTTGCGCAGTATGGCTTTAAGTCCTCCATCTACTGTATGACTGTAGCTCTTCAAATGCCTCAGAGGGCTGTTGCCAATAAAACTAGGAAAAAGCGACATTGGAGAGAGGTGCATTCTTCCCTCGCAGCATGGGAAGTGCCTGAGCAGGACGGGAGCTCCACAGTGGACTGGGGCTAAACACAGTGGAGAGAGGTATGGAGTTGAGTATCACCCCGTTACCCCAGGACATGGTAAAAACATTTTTCTTTTCATCAGGTTTCAAAGGAATAGCAATTACACGGAGGACCCAGGATGACAAGACAGTGGTGCATGGCGGGAGTTTAGAAATGCTCAAGGGCCGGGTGCCGTCTCTTCAAAGAATTGTCTCTCCATTCACGCCGTAAACAAAACCATAAGTCACCTAATACTTTACACAGGTTGCACTATTGCTAGTTTCTGAATTGACTTGGTTGCACATTATAGCTTTGACGGTGCTGTATATTCCTTTCCTTTACTGCCGTTCGCATTGTTAGAAGCTCTTTAATGCAAAACTAAGCAGCTGTAGCCTGGAGTTGTCCTACTTTCCTGTGTTGTAACTACTGAATGCACCAGGAAATAGGGGTGTGACAATATATCGATTTTCTGATAGATCGCAATATTTTGTGGCATGATACAATTTATGCTAATATCTATACTTTTGATGGCATCATGAATATTAATTAATGACATCACGAATATTAATGAGGCTGCAGTGCTCCATAGCTTTCACACTACGGCCGGGGCCACACCATCAGCGTGCGAAGCACTGCGTTGCCTGTGTCAGCTGACTTTTTACAACGCTTTCATTGAAGCGAATTGGAAGTGGCCACACTGTCTGCACGTACCATGTGCCAGCTACAGCGCGCTAGTGGGCCATGCGTTTAGAAGATAGAATCAATCCTATCTTTTGAGGCGTGCATCAAGCGTTGGTCTAGTGACTGTGATTTGACAGGAAGCTTGTTCTCCTTTGTGGTGCAGCAGAACGCTGCTGCTGCTGGTGTTGCCACTCTGGCGTCTTTGCCCCACTTTGTTCACGAACGCGAGAAACGCAATGCTTCGCTCGTAGGCCATGTGGTCCCCATGTAAGTAGAGGCCAGCAATGGTCAATAACACAGTCAGGACAGTAGAGGGGAGCACTTGGATGAAGCACTGTCACACAAATAAATCCCTTTTAATGATAGTGTTTATAATTATACAGTGGTATGCAAAAGTTTGGGCACCCCTGTAAATTTTCATGATTTTCCTTTATAAATTGGTTGTTTGGATAAACAATTCCAGTTAAATATATCATATAGGAGACAAACACAGTGATATTTGACAAGTGAAATAAAGTTTATATGATTTACAGAAAGTGTGCAAGAATTATTTAAACAAAATTAGGCATGTGCATAAATTCAGGCACCCTTGTCATTGTATTGGTTTTAATACATTTCACACAAATTATTGGAACTCAAAATTGGTTTGTTACCTCAGTGACCCCTGACCTCCATACACAGGTGAGTCAAATCAAGAGAAAGGGTATTTAAGGAGGCAAATTGTAAGTGTTTCTCCTCTTTGTATCTTCTCTGAAGAGTGGCAACATGGGAGCCTCAAAACAACTCTCAAATGACCTGAAAACAATGATTGTTCGACATCATGGTTTAGGGGAAGGATACAGAAAGCTATCTCAGAGATTTAAGCTCTCAGTTTCAACTGTGAGGAACATTGTGAGGAATTGGAAGATCACAGGCACAGTTCTAGTTAAGGCCTGAAGTGGCAGACCAAGGAAAATCTCAGATAAACAGAGGCGCAGGATGGTGAGAACAGTCACAGTCAACCCACAGACCAGCTCAAAGACCTACAACATCATCTTGCTGCAGATGGTGTCACTGTGCATCGTTCAACTATTCAGCACTTTACACAAGGAGATGCTGTATGGAAGAGTCATGCGGAAAATGCCTTTTCTCTGCACACCCCACAAATGGGGTCGCTTGAGGTATGCTAAGGCACATTTGGACAAGCCAGCTTCATTTTGGAATAAGATGCTG
>OMNZ01094847.1:0-10488 GCA_900303255.1 Lesueurigobius sanzi
CATAACACACAGAGCAAGCACAACATTAAAAATGTGTGAGGAAAGTTAAGAATGAGTTTGGAGTAAAAAAAAAAATATTTACTCATTCCCTTTTGCATTGTTTGTAAACCAAAAATCAGGTACAGGGTCTTTAAGTATTGAATAAACCTATAAAACTTAAATCAGGATCAATTACACAATTTCGAATTGTTTTTTCATACTTAAAAATATTGAAAAATGTTTTCTGGGAAATCCTCGCGACCCACTGAAAATGGTTCTGTGACCTACTTTTGGTTCCTGATATCGACCTATTCATTCAGATCCCCATTTACATCAGTAACAGGGAGTCGAGAGAGAATCCATGTCGGTAGATCTGACTCCTCCGGCAGAGCATGTAAAAGGGCAGAGAGATGGTATCTTTGCTGGAAACTCCGCCCCCTGAAGGTGGGCAGAGCAGCAACACTGTTCTGCCGGACCTGTGAATCAAATTTTAGATATTGCAAGTATTCTAGGATTATACCGTGTTCATGTGCACAAGAACGCTCGTACAACTGGGCTGAACAACAAGGAAACTCAGGTCTACCGTGAATAAGCTTGCTCTGTACCTGCAGAAATCCGCTGATCCATGACATGCTACTTTCTGCAGTTTATTGTGAACGTTGTCCTTGGAGTAAGATATTTGAGAGGAATGTCAGAAGTGAATGCGAGTAAAAAGAAAATGTACGTTGTGCTCAAAGGTTTACACCCTGGATATGAATATGAATGATAACACAAAAACCCTTTATTTCACTCATAGTTATGGTTGTGTGAAAAAAACGTTTGTTTATGCTTTTCAACTAGAAACAAACCAAACATCCCTCATCAAAAGTTTACATACATTTAAACATTTTGTCAGAGTCCTGTATTTCAGCTGAAGTCAGTTTTTCTTTGCTCCTGAACAATTTTCCTGGCAGTTGTTGAAGGTCATGTAAACGTTAGATCAGGGACATTTGAGTAGTTTCTGTCTCATTATTATTCCAAAAGAGTAAACTCAGTTCTGGCAATAAATGGCTTCACAACCATTAACCATGAGTGGAAAAACATACTTTTATGTTATGTTATATTCTATGAAAATGGCCAAAAGATGTAAACTTAAAAGGGTATGTAAACTTATGAGCACAACTGTATGTGATATTTTAATAAACCAACAAACAAAAGTTTAGCTTATGAGATGATAACACAAAGTTTAAATAGATAGCTCTGTTAAACGCTGATCAGTAATAAAATAAATCAAAAGTCCCCCACTTTCTGACAAAAAGCACAGGAACAAAATCCAACTGGGAACAACAACGTTCCATCTCGGGAAAACAAGCTCCACAGAATGCAATAGTCACTCTTCACAGAGTTGCTCCATCACTCATTTACTTTTTCATATTGTCTCGTATTGTCTCTCATCGCTGGCTTCTGAGTGTAATGCTGTGTTCTGTTTTTTCTCCATAGGTGAATGTGGCTCCAGCCTGTGTGAAAGCATTGACCAAGATGTTATACTGTCCATACTGCAGAGGTCTACCTGGTCTAAAGCCCTGTCATAACTACTGCCAGAACGTGATGAGGGGCTGTCTGGCCAACCAGGCCGACCTCGACGCCGAGTGGAATCTCTTCATAGGTGAGTCCTTTTTTTGAGTCTGTTCCCATTTGCCGTTAGTTTGGAAGTTTAAGGCTCAACGATACAACCATAATCTAGTCCAGCAGCGAGTCTTGATTGCCGGGTCGGGTGGGGCCTTGAGGAGTTTGGAGTTTGCATGCTCTCTCCAAGATTGTGTAGGTTTGTTTGTGGACGCAAGTGGCACAACGGATGGAAATATAATAAATTAACAACAAAAGGACACACTTTTTTCATTTTTTCCCCCCAGAGTTGGGTTGCTAAAGCTTTCGACATTTGTGTTGTGTGTAAAAAGTTTAAAAAGTTCTTAACCTCCCCATTTTTGGGGACTTGCCACTTTTAGAGACAAACCTTGTTTATTTTAATCTATTTTTTAAAAAGTGTATTTTTTTTTTTCTTGGAAAAACTGTATTTTTTGACCAAATATATAAATAGAATCCAATAACTTTTCAATTATTTATTACAGAGATAAACAGTTGGTATAAAGTCTATAATTAGCTGTAGTTACTATTTATGATGTTTATTTGCTTCTTTACAATGTAAACAAGGGTTTTTTTTTAGGCAGAATTCATATTGCACTTTATGCACCTGTCTTTCAACCTCAATTACTCAGGCCCACTATGATTTTCTTGAAAATTTTCACATCTACAGTATCCCCATAGACATTCATATCATTTGAGAGCAATATGAACATTTTAGACATTTTACAAGCTGTTAAAGCCTTCCAGAGGATATATATGTACACACAGCAGGGCTTAAGAGGTTAAATTTAAAGCAGACATCCAATTATTGCTTGAATACTTAAAATTTAATACAGATTTTTTTTTTTTTTCACATTTCCCCATCCGCACAATATCCTTAGAAACATTTCTTGCTCCAGACAAGGTCCAAAATTTAGCCGAAACACACTATACCTCCACTTATTGAAATTCAAACGCTTGTTACTTACACAGACAGACTCCCCCTCCCAGTATTGTGACACGTAAAGCGAAACAAACAAAAGCGCAGTAACTGTATGCGAAGCCACAACATGCAAATGGAGCCGGTATAGTTTCCAAGGAGACTCTCTGTAGCTGTCCATGGTGCTGAAGATTGTATTCACGCCTTCTCGAGCATTTGTCTTCACCGAACAAAGGTGTCTACATGTGAGCACGCCTTGTTTCACGTGTGGCATTGCCTGTCCTTCTGCACATTTGCTGTTATAATTGTGCGCTTGGATGTCATCTCTCAAGGCAGTGTCTTGGAATACTCTCAGTGGGGTGTTTCGTGTTACATTCAGCTTTAAAGGATTTAGGGAGACAAAACTCGAAATCTTGTTTGTGCAACCATCCCGTGTTTTTTTTTTTCCCTTTCCACGGTCTGAAATGTTTGCTATAGCCGCAGCCCTGGCATGGTGCTTAAAGCTCCGGTCCCTGCTGCTGGGGATTGATAAAGCTGAGGAGATTCTCTGCAAACACATTTTCTATAGCATTTCCTGCTGGGCTACATGAGTAATATGGCTGTTGAGTCGGGGAGGAAGTTGCAGGCATCCATAAGCCCTCTTGTTAAAAGGAGAGGGCACATAGACAGGACTCTCTCTGGGTCTGCTCTAGGACAATGCTTCAAGTGCTAAGTGCCTCAATCTCAGCCTTTCACCCACAACAAGCGCAATCAGAGGCGGGGAGCCAAAAAAATGTGTCAAGAATACTTCATACAGTGATGACTCAAGTAGAGATAAACACTAGCTCTAATCAAATTTCAAGGAAAATACAATTGAAAGAGATACATTTGAAATTTTTTTGCAGCAGATTACACACATAAATACGAGGGAAAAAATGTATTGCAAGTTTTCTGTCATTTTATGTTTCATACAAAAACAAGGTGTTGTATGTATAAAAATGACCAAAATTGGCAATATTTTCAGTGACTAAATCTAAGTCAGGTTTAAGTTTTTTTTTTTTGTTTGTTGATATTCATGTGTTTCAGCCACGTGACCACAGTGGTCATGTCCGCCATTTTGTTAACCGCTGGCTAGTGCAACAGTCTCTATGCCTGTTTTATTTGGATTTTATCCTTATCAACGTCCTGGAGAGTTACTGACTCTACAGTAAAGCCTGCCATGGACAACATTTGTGACCATTGGGGCACATTGGCTACAGCTGCTCACCAGCTACAAGCACAAACCTCTCCATGAGGACGTCTAAACGTCTAGCCTTGATACAGCATGTGACAGAGGTACTGAGATATCACTGTCATTTTTTAGAGGATCATTGCATCAGTGTTTACTGTGTAAGGCTAAATGTGCTAGCCTTTACAGATAGCATGCTAACATCTTTAGCAGCCTAAAGACTCTGACTGAGGCTGACACTACAAACAGTAAAAATCACAGAGAAAGGTTGTCTGTTACCTCTTTGATGCCTTCATTTAGCCTCAGGAGTGGAAGCATGTTTCATGTTAAATCTGGGACTCAGGTCGAGCTCAGACTGGGGAAAGTTACGCCTGGGTGTAGGACAGTCCTGAGTGATCATAGCTCGTAAGAATGAGGACATCATTTTCAGATTTTAGACATAGAGTTATGAGGAGTACAACCAAATGGTGAACTCGGCTTCTGTGGGTTTAGCTAGCTAATTTATGGCAACACTCATATTTTTAACAGACATATGAAGAAAAGCCGTGCATGAGCATGAGCATGATCTATAAGGCTGTGCTGGTGCATTTGAGGGAGAGGTCATGGTGTTAAGACAATCGATAGTTGTAGCATCTCATTCAATGCATATTTTGATCATGTAGATATATTCATCCACTGAACAGCGTAATGTAACCAGTGTTGCCTCAGTCTGGAGGATATTGCTCAGGTATTTCTCCAAAAGTGTAATTAACACGCACACAGAAATGGTCAATTACAAAGATTTGGTCAAAGGGTAATTTGAATATCTTGTTCAGTTTTTGAACTAGTCATTAGTGAATAAATCCAAATTTAGCCTTGTTTATTTCAATAAATCAGGCTGTGAACTGAAAAATCCCTTCATACATTCAAAATACTGTTATATATTATATTGACTGGAAAGTTTGGAGTCTCCCCTTAACCAACCCAGTCCAGTCAACGATATTTAAATCTCTACTATGAGGGAAAGTTCCTGGACGATTGAGAGCATGTATCCAAACACACGATAGGGCAAGGAAGCAGATCTCGAATAATGGAATACAAGCTTAAAGTCAAACATATTCCGTGAAAGTTGTCATTGGGTGGTTGCAGCACATCTGCACCGCCTTCCCTTTAATTTACACTGCATGTTTTAACACAGCTCCCAGTCGACTGTGTGTCAAGTGCATTGCTTCTTCCAGTTCACTGACAATCCCCCTCCACCAGAGAGATGTAAACCAATGACGTAGGGCTTAAGGTCCCTATGCACTGAATGAGATGTCTGGCAGCTTTATGACAAGTGTTAAAAAGTTACTGTCTTGTTCCGTCGCGAAGAGGCAAATCTATCGCCGCGGAGGGACATGACGCCTGGCAGTAATGGGAAAGGCTGTTTTTTTTTTTTTTTTTGTTTGTTTGGTTTTTTTTTTTTGAAGAATGATGAATCTGCAAAGACGCAAACACCTCAGAGCGGCGCGCAGAGTTGATTTTTAATTTTCAACCCGTTTTTGTTCAGACATGTTTTGACTTCAGGAGCAATGTGATGTTGTGGGTTTGGTAATTAGAAATGAGGAACCCAAGAGATGTTTATTTTTACCACCAAACTTCCACTTTTGGGATGCCTATTGGTTGTCTAGGTAACTTTAATTGCTTACCATGTGCCGTGTGCTCACCTCCTCTTCGCTACAGGGCTGACACAGACACACTTTACATACATGATTCCTTCTCTCTTACTAATTCGTCTACTTGGTCAGGCTCTTACCATCCGAGACTTCTGAATGTGGCATGCCTAAAAGCCCATAGCTGCTGAGAATGGTCGAGCTAATAAGATTCAAGATTCAATTTACTGCCATTTCTATGTGCACATAAGAATACGCAGAAGGAAATGAAATGTACAATTACTTATGATTGCGTGGTTGTTTTGATCCACTGGTGAATGATGTGAGTAGAGAGATGGACGGTCTTGCATAAATGTAACAGAATATAGAAAACACAAGTACACAAGATTATGATTCACCATTAGATGAGACTTGTTTATTCCTTAGTTACTCTGTATTCTCTGACATGTATATTTATGTGATGATTATTAGGTAATTTCCTTTCTGGACATTGGTGGGGCGACAGTGGCACAGATGGCAGAATGAGTTGTCTTATAATTTGCGATGCACCGATACCGATACCAGTATTGTTGAACAGTATGTACTCGTACTCATTAATCCTCACAGCTGATCAGAGCATGACAGACAACAACAAGCTGAAGCATGACTGAAAAACTGAAATAAAACACTCCACTGACCTGACTTTGACGAACTCATTCCCTAAATCAGAGGCTGTGCTGAATTTACCCAGTGCTAAATGTTGACAAAAGGAGCATGCTAATGTTGCTAACCAGCTGCTAATGGCGTATATGCTTAGGGACTGCATGCATCTGTAATACAAACCTAGCGACAAAAAAGAGCTCAGGGAGACCTTTTATAGAGGTACAGAGCAACATTTAGCTGCTACTTGAGCTAAAATATCCAATATGCTAAGTTGACAAGTTATCGCAAGCTCGCAAAAACAACCAAATCTTAACACTAGCCATAGTGAGGCTCCTGCTACATGTGGCCAGTCTAGTTAAAATAATAAGTAACCATCTATGTACTATTACTGTATATATAAATACAGCACAGGCACTGAGTAACTTTTGGTTACTTTTTTAAGTATTTTGTATCATTTTCATCTTAAATGAACAAAGTGAAGCCGGAAAAACAAATCATTACACATGCTTATTACACATATTATGTTCAATAAAATAGCTTTACTTTAAATGTATAATTCTGATCAAACGTCTCTTAAAAGTATTGATGAATGGCTCCAGCTACAAGAAGTATGTTTGAAGAAAATGCTTTGTACTCGTATCGGTACTCGGTATCAGCGAGTACTCAAATCAAAGTTAATGGTAAATAAATGGTAAATGGTTGCAGTTATATAGTGCTTTTCTACCTGCTTTAGGCACGACAGTGTACACCTGCGGGGATCGAACCGCTAACCCTCCGATTACAAGACGACCCGCTCTACTACGTGCGCCACTGTCGCCCCAAAGTACTCGTACTCGTATCGGTTTGAGAGAAAATGGTGTCGGTGCATCCCTATCAGAAGCTCGTGCAGGTGCACACTGCTGATGTGTCCTTGGGAAAGGCGTGGCACAGCATGGTGGCACAGAGGTTAGCGATCATGCTTCACAGCTAGAAGGTCCTGGGTTCGATGCACGTTCTCCCCATGTCCAATAAGCCAGGATGAATGAGAGCGACTTTGTGAGTGTGGGACCACGTATGGAAATTAGGTCATGGCTACAATCCAGCATGGCGTATTTACATGCATGTGTACTACGTGTGTAACATGCACCGTCCCAAGGTGAGATGCAAGTGAATATGATATCCATTTGAAACTTGAAACTTTAGCTGTATATTACACACATAAACATGAGAAAACTGTACTGCATGTTTTCTGACATTTTATTTAATAATAAGGCACTTTATGTTTAACAATGACTTCTATGCAATGCAATCTAAATAATGTTTTTTTTAGGGGGGTCTAAGCTCAATAAATCAGGCTAGGAATGAAATATTGAAAAATCTCTCTGAACAATCCTTCATAATATTGTCAAGTACAATGTAGGAAGGTTTGGAGTCAGTAGGAGCTACAAAAGAGGAGAAGTCAATTCAATCAATTTATTTTTGTATCGCCCCAATATCACAACAGGAGTCATCTCAACAGCTGACACAGACACCACAACAAACAAGGATCAAAATGAAATGTCACAATCAGATGTAATAATCTCTACACAGAACAAGCCGAGGGTATCCCCCATCCTTAGACCCTCCTCCACAGAAAGAAAGAAGTTGTTGCAAGAGTGTAAGAAAAATGTATTTTGAGATAATAGCCTTTGAAGTGACAATTTCCTGTGTAATCTATGATGAAATGTTTAATCAGTGTAATAAATAAACACCTTATTGTGAAGAGCTGCCACTTTTTTATTTCCATTTGAAAGTAAATTTTAAAATATTGACTTTTGCCCGTATCCACTTAACCCACCCTGCGTCCAGTGTCTGCTGCGTACGCTGGTGTATGAATGAGAGAGTGAAGAGGTGAGTGGATCCTTGAGGTAAAGTGCTTCGAGTGCCTAACGTAGGTGGAAAAAATTTAAATAGAGACCATGTGGCATAAGAAAAGGTAAATAATTCAGTTAAAGCATTCCGTAATAATCCATGGTTTTGTCCATGTTTGGACAGAGCTAAAACCTCAGCATTTGGATCGTTCGTGTTCGTCTGGTTCCCAAACTGTTGGGCCTGAGCTGCCTCTTCAGTCGCTCTCGCTGAGTCCAGAGTTATGTCAGATGTATTTAGTAGAAGATAATCCAGCGCAGAAATCCAAAATGTACATAAATCCCGCTCCATGTTTGTAGTGAAAAATCTCTGGCCAACAGAGGAGCTGAGCGTCTTGTTCTATCCTGTTTTTAGCTAATTCCCGCCGCAGCACCCCCTACTGGTGAGGGGCAGAATACATTTTGAAGCTCTAGCTCGATTGTAAAAAATGCTTTGTGAACGCGAACCGCACCAGATGAAAAAAAGAGACAATGTTGCAATTTTGGTCCCCAATCGAACCGAGTCCCAGGTGTGACTTAAGACTGGAAAGTTTGGAGTCTCTGTAGGTGCTACTAAAGTGGAGATGTTGTCGCCACAATAGCCTAATTCACAAATACTATTCCACGCAGCCTGCACTCGGCCTTTACCCAGGTAGCCTCATTTGTATGAATGCGAAGAATCGCCGGGTTAGACCCGTGTCCTACCTAATGGACCAGTGCGGCGTGGACCCTGCATGTGAATGTGCACGACGATTGGCTAATCAGCCTCTTGGGAATGGCAAAAGTGTTTTTTAATTTCATCGTCGCTCATGTTGAGGAGCACATCATTGCGAAAGAGAAGGCACTGGGTCCAAATGGTTGGTTTGTGCTGCAAGACCAGTTTCCAGTCGACTGCTGCCTTGTGCCTGTGCCGCTCCATGTTCATTTCTGTCTTTTCTCTTTCCTCCATCAATGACATTATGTTTGCACCATCCTTCTGTCTTTTAACCTGCCGCATGAGCAGCAACAGCACAATGAGCTCCACTTCATCCATCTTTTCCAAAGTTCTGCTCACGATGCATCTCTTTTTTCATAATTTTCATAAAACCCCACCCACTCTCCGCCCCTCACAGCTTTTGACCCAGGTGTGTGTGAATGCTGGTTACGCTTCGAGCAGCTGTGGCTGTCGTGTGTGAATGACACAAAGCGGCCTCCATTTGTCCGCACTCAGCCGGTGGTGATGTGTCAATTAGTCTGATGTGAGACAAATGCACTTTGAGAAAATGGCCCTTGAAGTGACCATTTCCCATTTAAATCTATGGAGAAACATTGACTCAGTGCATAAACCTAACTGTGAATATTCCTGTGTGTTTGCTTCTAGATGAAAGTTTACTGTATGTGTTAAGAGGTTGAACTAGTCCAAAATCTGAAAATTGACTTTTGTCTGTATTGTCCCACTGTGTGACTAAATTTAGACATAAACAATTACCTAGAAAAGCTATATGTCATGATGGTAAATATTTGCTCATCCAGTTAACACTAAACTTTGGTTCACAATGAGCCTCAAATTACACATCTCATTTAGTATTTTAATTACTTTTACACGTGTGCAATACAAAAACACAGAAATGTATACTCAGTCTTTATGGCTGTGAGATAATTAACAAACCGAAGCAGCTCCCGAGGCAGGAGGAATCAAATTGGTTAGTTCGGCCCGAGCCACATATTTTGACTTTAGGAGCAATGTGCTGTTAAAGGTTGCGTAATTGGAAATAAAAAACCCAAGGGATGTTTGTTTTCAGCGGCAAACATTTTTTCAACGCCTATGCACTGTGTGCTGCTACAGAAGTTCGATTTGCTTACCAAGCGGCTTGTGAGAAAAATATGGATTTGCATTTCAGAGACAACTTCTTATCAGTGCGGCTGAGGTCAGTGGTCCTCACTGGTGTCTGTGCATTATAGAAGCGTATGGATCCCAGGGGCACGTCGTGTGTCACTGTCGTCGCCCAATGACTGCTGATTAGTGAGTGCGAGGTTATCCAGGCTCCGTCTTTAGTGTTGAAGAAGGCACCGTGACATTTACCTGTGCAAAGTGCTCACGTCCAAATGCCACTGTCAACAACGTGGATGGATAAAACGACAGGAGCTTTGCAGAGCTTTCAGACGTTACATAAAGACAACCCCAGCATCTCATCTTGTCCGTTTCTTCTGTTTTTTATTGTAAAAAAAAAAATGTCTTCAGTTTAAATCACAATTTCGATTTTTGTCACAATTCATGTGTATATTTTTTAGTTTTAGTTTAGTTTATTAGTTTATTTGACAGGGACAATGTGCATTGTCTTGCAAAGGAGACTAAAACCATCTGCTTCTTCTTGGATTTAGACCTGGTGATGTAGTGGTTTAGTCTTGGTTAAGACCTGTTTTAGTCCAAGTTTCAGTCCTTACAGAGTGTTGACCTGTTTCCCTCATGGTTTAGTCCTGGTTTAATCCTGGTTCAGTCTGTGATATTGTCTGTTTATACCTGATTTAGACCCAGTTTTCTCTTGATTTATTTCTAATGCAGTCCTTGGGTTTAGACCTGCTTTAGGCCTGGTTTAGACCTAGTTTTCTCCTGGTTTAGACCCGGTTTAGACTTAGTTTTCT
>OMNZ01094848.1:0-11300 GCA_900303255.1 Lesueurigobius sanzi
GTTTATTTCTGTAACAATAAATAATTGAAAAGTTATTGAGGTTTTGATTTAAAATAGTCTCGGCGGAATCCCATTGTAACAAATAGGGCACAATTTGTCACTTTTTGGCCAAAAAAACTCAAATTTTTAATAATGAAATTGAAAATTTTGGATCCTATTTACACACTGCGATATATAGAGATATATTGATAAGTAAAATTAGCTTGAATTCAGAATATTTGACGTTATTCTGAGTAATTTTGACTTGCCAAGTAAAATTATCTTCCAATGGAACAAGTATTTTTGCACTTATAATAAGAAAAAGCATATAATTTGAAGTCAACTTTGATTTATTATCTAATTTTAAGTACAGGAAGTCATTTTTTTCTTAATTGAAGTGCTAAAATACTTGTTCCATTGGCAGATAATCTTACTTGACAAGTCAAAATTACTAAGAATACCATCAAATATTCTGAATTCAAGCAAATTTTTACTTATGAAGATATCAATTTTTGCAGTGCAGTATATATTTGGTCATAAAATACAGTTGCATTCAAAAATACACTTTTTTTGTGGACACATTTTTTAAAACAGACTAAAATAAACAAGGATTGTCTCTAAAAGTGGCATGTCCCCAAAAATGGGGACGTTAGGGCTTAAGAGGTTAAACTGCAACAATGTTGAAACAGTGGTTATGCATTGAATTACCCTCTGTGCAGCAAAATGAGCTTCATCGCTCATTCACCAGACAACAGTATTAATATCATTGCAATGAAAACGAAAATCCAAACTCTAAATCCATAGACGCACGGTCAGTAGCATCACCTTCATCTCCTCCAGGTTGGCGGGTAGTATCCCAGGTTTGCGGTGGCTCAGGGAGTTGACCGTCCTGGTGTTGGCGGAGGGCGGGGCAGGCTGAGGGGGCGCGGTCGGCAGCGACACCATGATGGAGGTGGGCAGACTGTTGGCGCCGCCGCTCTGCCCCTCGGCTACAGGCCTGCAGGACGACAACGACAACAACGGAGACAATGGGTCAGTGCGTTACTGTGCCAGGGGAATGACTCCGCTTCCTATTCGCAGGACGAGTACAAGGACAACAGGGGTGACTGGGAAATGGACAGGAAATGCATGCAGAGTTTCACATTCATGGAGGAGTCTATGGTGACCCGCTGTAGCCAAAAAACTATTTGTTGGCCTTCAAAACTATGAACATAAAAGGGGACTGCTGAAAGCTGGAGGAGACTCTGACTACAATTTTAGAAAGAGAGATTTTAGTAATTTAGTGCAATTATTTTTTGCAAGGATTAAAGGCCCTGTACTACATTTCTTTACCCAGTAGTAAAATGAATTTTGTTTTGTCCTGCTAAATTGAATATGCACTGTCCATGTATGTTTTTTAATCAAGTATGCAGGTTAGTTTTTGTTAGCATTACTGTGATGGCGATACTGAAAAGTGATCCTGAAAGTTGGGAATCGTGCCAACTCATCCCTGTGAAGAACTGGGATGAGTTAAGAAAGTTGTAAAGTGAAGTTTGTATGGACACAACTAACAACTGTAGAAAAAGGCTCTCCATGTCAGCATTTTTCACTATGATGGAATAGAGAGCCTACAATGGTTAACTCCTGTACGATTGAAAACCTACACAAACGTACAACTAACAATTCGCATTTTTGCTCCCTCTTTCATTATTGTAAACAAAAGTAATTAGGTATAGGCCTTTAACTGCATGATCAGCAGGTTTTAGACTCCAAATGACCCCAAACAGAATATTTAGTTTTGTGGATAGAACATTATATTCTCTCAAGAAAAATTGCAGCTTCTCTGATTTGCAAATTGTGCCCTTCCAAATCGCACTTTCCATTTGATTGTGATTAATCTTGCAACCCTAATGAGTCTGACTGAGAGCACGTCAACAACACTCTCTCCCGCTCAGTTCTTCAAAGACAGAACAACGGAGTGCATTTATGAAAACAGCAGCTGCTCACTCACTTCCTGTCAGACACTACAATCAGGCCGTTATTGGGAACAAGCAACAGACCCCAAGGTCAGAGCCCAGGAACGAGGTTTCATTTCTGACTTGCATTAGGAACACTGAAAAACACTGACCAAAGCAATTTTATCACTATTATGGTAGATGGATTTTGCACTATTAAAATAAATGCTTATGCCTGGCTGAATGCATGTACAATTAGGCAAAAATACACACTGAATGAAATTCCTTTACAGGGTCCACAGTCTTTACTTGATATTTATTTCCAGGTAATTGCCAAAATTAGTAGTACCATTTTCAGTGGGTCCAAACCTTTTGAAAGAAAAAGAAAACTAAGCCACTCTTTTTGCAACAAAAAAAAAACTGTTAGGAACCACTGAAATATGATGAAACGGGGGTCTGGGTGTTCTCCCCCAGGAAAATTTTGGAAATATAAGATAATTTTTCCTGTGTTCTGGATCAGGAGTTCCCAAACTTACTGTAAAAAGTAACTACCTCTTGTAATAAATTCAAGTGGTAAAACATTAATTATTGTGTATTTATGTTGTTATGTTTGTTATTATTATGTCCCGACCCCCACTTTGGCAACCCATGTTCTGGAGTTCAAGAGCAGATTAAGTTCAATAATGAGGCATGGTCCTATATTTTACAAATCCAACAATCCATCAAAGTTAAACCTATAAGCCTAAGTATATAAATAAATATATAGGCTAAATTATAAGTAAATAGAGCCGGCACAAAATATATCTAAGAAAAGCAAAGGGACCAGGACATTTGACATCTTTTCTCATTTTCCATGTGTTTTCCAGGACTAGAAAACAGGCCAGTCATTTTCGTTGAAGGTTTTCCAGGTAGAGTGGGCACCCTGCTTTATTCAATACCAGTTTCACCCTACATTTTGTAAGTTTGAAAATGCTACATTAAGAGGGGTCCTTGGCAGTACGTACTTGAGCGGCGCGGGCAGGATGGTCTGGTAGTTGTAGTGCTGCTGCTGCTGACTGAGGATCTGCAGCTGGAGGAACAGCTGCTGCTGCTGGAGGAGCCGGGCGTAGGACGACTCCATGTGCGCCTCGCTGGCCTCCTGTTTCTGGTCTGGAGGGACGTACTGGTGGTACTTCAGCTTCTTCACCCGGGACTTGGCCTCTTTGCTTTTCTTGCTGCGGCTTTTGTCTGAGGATTTCGGTTGGCTTTGCTGGAAAAGAAGGTGTGGATTTATGGTAATTGTCACAAAGTTGTGAAAAGACGGACCACTTTAAAATATTTTCAAGATAAATAAATGAATATATATATATAAAATATTGCCATGAGACAAGTTTTGGTTGTTCTGATCTCATGGTTGTTTGATTATGGGGAAATCTATCACACATATTCAGCCATAATATAGCCATCTAGAATTCTACTTCAGTTGGATGGCAAGTGCCAATACAACTCTATGGGAGAAACAGCTTTTGAAAGAAATTTTCAGAAGAAAATTGACAAATGTTGTACTTAACAAATAATTGGATTCACAAACCTGCCACATTATTCTTATGGCTGAAAGTCCTTTCTACAAATCAACATCATCCAGATTTTTAAATATTGTCTCCACTTTGGGACACCTTCATGAGAAGATAATTAGACCTTAGTTCACATGTGCTGAAAGCAAAGACATTGAACTTTGTGATAGTTTTTGCTTCATGTGGATTGGTCGAGGAATTACAGAGAAATTACCAAAAAACTAAGTCTAGAAATCTGCATTTTAACAGTTAACATAGTTACAAACAATTCATTTTCAGCTGCCCTCCACCTCCATTTTTAAGTATGAATGAACCTTGAACGCAACCTATTGATATCACTATTTCTAAAGGATAAAAAGATACAGTGTAAACATTCCCCCCACCCCTCAAATTGTATTTATAATTTTTTTGTTATTTGACTTTTATTCAACCAGGTTGGGCCGATTTAAGAACCAATTCTCATTTACAATGGTGACCAACTCATGATCAGTACGGTCGTCTGCACTCTTTTTATAATTGTTAACTATAATAATGAGAATTGAAAACAATGATTGATTCACACAGCCCTTTGTGTATTCCAGCTGTCAGTACAACTTCAGATTTGGCAATGCCTCTAGTAGAGTAGACAAATGTTCTTGAGCGGTCATCTGTACGGTGTAGTTGAAGTGTTGGATGTTTCACCTCATCAGCAACACTGAAGATCTCGGGCCACAGGTAGATTTTTTGAACCCAATGGGAGAGGTTTAACTTATCCTAGTATTCCCCCTCTTTACCCAAAAAGCTACTCTCCATCTATTGAAAGACAAACCTTCATTGTTGAGCGAGTTTCAGTCTAAACGACCCTGCCCTCCCCTGACCACTGCTCGTTGCCTGCCTGTTGTCCTATGGTTGTGAGACACAGTCCAGGGCAGGACAAGTTAACCCCTCCCATTGGCCTTTAAACATCTTCAACTAGACCAGATGACTGCCTTTTGAAAACTTGTGCAACCATTTGACTTCAAGTATTGAGTGGAGTCTTACTTTTATTAGCGTGGGCCCAGGTTTGGTGGTTAAGGTGGTAGTGGTGGGCGGGGTCAGAGTGACACAGGTGTGGTTCATGAAGTCTGCGGTCACTGGAGCGGTCACTGGGATGGTCATTGGGACGGTCACTGGGACGGCCTGGGATACAAGGACACAAGACTCTTAACTCATAATGTTCGAAGACAGATGGAGGCTGGTGAATAACGCAGAGCCACGAGAGGCAGAGTTTAGTAAAGAAAGATGTATCGTCTTGTACCACCAGAGTTAAAGCAGGTCTAAACTACAGCTAGACCATGACTCATGTAGTTTTGAATGAGAACCAAGAGCCATTGGGCCTCATTCACGAAACTAACTTATGAAGACTTAAGAACATTTTGGGCATTCACAAAATTTGTTCTTAGCTGAAAGAGCTCTTCTGGAAGAACAGATCCTAAGAACAGTCAGGAGGACTCTTACGCACAAAAAAAAAAAATCATCTCTCTTTAAGAACAGTTTTGTCTTCTTAAGAACGCTTCGTGAGTCAGACTTAAGTTTTTCTTAAGTTTCTCCTAAGTTGTACTTAAGAACTTTTTCTTAAGAAAATATTCATGAATGAGGCCCATTAATTCTAGGGATGCACCAATCTGACACTGGTATCGGATATCAGAGCAGACACCGGGAAAAATACAATATTGGGTATTGATTCCAAATAATCTGATACTGAACCGATACTTTCATAAACTTAATCTAAGTGAATATTAGGGATGTCAAGATTAACCGGTTTTACGGTTACCGCAATAATAAAAGCTCACGGTAGGTTAATCGTTTGAATTTTTGGACTCAAGGTTAATCATTTCTCATGAGCCACAGTTTGTATGTGTCCTAAACCTGATCTAAACCTGGCCTATATCTGGTCTAAACTTGACCTAAACCTTTGCCTACACCTGGTGTTAAACCTGACCTAAACCTGGCCTAAACCTGACCTAAACTTGGTCTAAACCTGGCCTAAATCTGGCCTACACCTGACCAAAACCTGACCTAAATCTGGCCTACACCTGACCAAAACCTGGCCTAAACCTGACCTAATCTAACCCTGGTCTAAACGTGACCTCAAGCTGACGTAAACATGGCCTAAAAATCTGTTTAGTTTAAAGGCAGTACTTTTTTAGATTTTGAGAAATTCTCTGTATCACAACAAAAATGTGTGAATTTGACAGAAAGTAATCATGCCATTAATGTTTTGTAATGTCCTAATCAAACCCTGTTAGATCTCAAATAAACACTTTCGTCCCAAGAGCAGATGTACTGATGTGTTTCCTTGGAGCTCTGACCTGCAGGATGGTGCTCGGGGGATGCAGTGGCGCTGCTGGGACTATAGAGGGCGTCTCCGGAGCACGGCTGTCCCCCGGTGATGGGACGGAGCTCTGGGACTCCTGACTGGCCGGCTGCTCCGGGGACAGAGGGTCACTGCTGTCCTCGTCCAGCACTTTGGGATAGGTCACCTGCCCTACAGACGACACGGGAGCAAGTGTGTGTTAGAGAGGACATGAAGGCGAGACACTGCAGGTGAATACAGAAAAAAACATGAAATTAGAGATATTCATTTGAAGCTGTTGCTGTATATTACCAACATAAATAAGTCAGTTTTACAGTCATGCTTTTATTTTTATATAAGCTAGTTAATAGTAATTTATTAAATCTGTAAAAACTCATATTCCACTTTGTTTTTGGGTGTTCAAAACTCTTTCAAATCAAGCTAGAAATTAAATATAAAAAACCCTCTAAAACAACTAAAGATTCACACGTTTTTTTTTGCTTCCGATACAAATACCTGGGGTTTGAATATCTACTGACCCCCAATAACCGATACTGTGAGATTTTTCACAAAAGTAGGTTTGTAGAGGACATAATTTGCTGTTCATGCAAAGAAATTGCAGTGAGAGAAAAAGTGACTGGTCTTTGTTAGATTAAATGGACAACTTCCAACAAACAGTGATCATTCATTTGTGTAGGTTCTCAGTCGTACAGGAGTTGTCCATCGTAGGCAAAGATTCTTCAGTCTTCCTCTGTACTCTGTAGTTGAAGTGTAGGAGGTTTCGACCTTAGTCCAAAGATCGTCAACATCTTAATTAAAAGTTATTAAGCTGATGACGATCTTTGGACTAAGATCGAAACCTCCGACACTTCAACTACAGAGTACAGAGGAAGACTGAAGAATCTTTGCCTACGAGTGATCATTAATGCAATATAAATATGTTTATCAGTGATTCTGCAACAGCATTGGTGGCCTATTTCACTATTTTAGGTGTGACTCAGTCATAGCTTCTGTCACAGACTTGAATGGTTATTAAATGACTGAATTCTACAGGTTAAGAGCTTTAAAATGACATACAGCATGTCCTTATTCACTTCAGTTGGTGGAAGTATCGGTTCAGTATCAATATTATATTTGGAATCGATACCCGATATTGCAATTTTTACGGTAACGACTTCGATATCTGATCGGATCAGTGCATCCCTAAAAACAACCTACTGGCCAGTTTCGTGTGTGTAAAGTAAAGTGGAGATGTTGTTGCAAGAGGTCAATAAAAAACTCATTTTGAGACCAGAGAAATGTTGTAATCTGTAAAGTGCGTGTATATCTTTGCAGTCTTTCGCCACTGGTATTTCCCAGAAAGGAAATGCCCATATTTGGATTACAGTCTTACGTGCATCACGTGGACCAAACATGTCAGTATTTGTGAATGATTGAAGTGGGAAAAACCTCTGGAGCACAGCCATGTTGGATTGACTTCCTAAAATGTTTTACTTTGACATTGATACTAAGACTAGATATTGAAATCAAGATTCTTTTGGTCATATTGATCAATCTTGATTTCCAGTTCGATTTTATTTTTAATTATATTAAAACCCCATACACTAGGTTTTACTATTATACACTGATTCATGACAATAGACTAGATATACCTTTTAAATAAACCTTAGAAATTAAAGTTTCCCACTCCAGGACCATTTAACACAGACAAAACTTTCATTGTACTCCTCCAAACTCCAAACCTCGTGATGTGACGATTATTGAGAGTGATCAAGGTTGACTTTGTGATTTTGATAACTTTGCCCAGCCCTAATAGAAACCACTAAAACCTCCTCTTACCAATGATGGCCTGTTTGAGGGTGGAGTCCACGGGCAGGATGTTCTTCTCCACCAGCTCCATGGGCCCCGGCCTCTGAGCGATCTTCTCATTCAGGTTGTCGGCCAGACGGGCGCGCTTCAGCCTCATCTGAGTGGCTTGTAGAGACGGCTCCGCTCCAGTTTCTAAAAGCATCCGGAAGTTGATCAAAAAGCATTTTATTATTAGACCTGCAACACAACGAAAACTACAGAGGAGCTCAAGATAAAGGGCTGTACTATAAAAACCGGTCTTGAATATCGCAAAAACTAAATGATTGTAATATTTCATAAACCGTTTCAACACAGTACGTTCTATTCAACTTAAAGGCCCTGGAGCTGAAGTTTTGAGATGTTAGAAATGTTTTTGGAAAGTTAAGAATGAGTTTGGAAAAATCAGGTACAGGGCTTTAGATCATGTAAGACATTTGGTTTTTCATCATACTGTGTCTGGATTTGGAATTCAATTAGGAAATTCATGACCAAAACTTGGAATGTGTAAATTTTGCAATGCATAGTGACTTCTTGCATAATGGATTGTTTTTTTTATATCTATAATATTGAATGTGTTATTTTTTCACATTAGTGGTCATGACTTGACGGAATAAGTCAGTTTAGAATAGCTATAGAAAGTGCATCTCAAACTACAGAGAGCACTTGTGTTAAAATTTATGCAAACTACGTCACATAAAACCTCATTTCTTTTATAGACACAATCTGTTTGCATTTAAGATCAGATAATTGGAGAGAAAAAATAGAGACAAAGTGCTCAGGAAGTCAGTATTTTTGGGGGAAGGTGCTCTTTGGTGTTGGGGGACAGAAGTTCAAGGCTTGTTTGGAGCCGACACGCCTGGAAGGAAGCAGCCATTTGAATAAAGGTTTTTTGGAAAATGTAAATAGAGAATTAATGTTGTGGGAAGAGTGCCATGGCTTTGTGTTTCTTTTTTTCTTGAAGATAATTTGAGACCTTATTGATCTCGCGATGGACAAATTCACTAGTTACAGCAGCTCTTAAGGACACACAGGAGGGTGCAGAATCATAAAACAAGATACCGTAAATGGAAGATAAATAGAAAAAGGTCTCATGTACAACAAAAAACTTCTAAATGAAGCAAAAAAAAAATCAAAATATATCACATTTGTTATAGTTGTTATAATGAGCTTTGTCTAAGTTGATTGCCGTATTCATCAACTTGTAACAAACAATTTGAATATTGAGAAAAATCAGTAATCCAGGGAGAATTTATGTATAGATACTGCTCCTTCATATGTAGTAACTGATCATGGATTCAAAAAATCCTGATATAAATGATTACAATGAGGAAAGGATGCAAACAACAAAATATCCTGTCGTCATGGGGTCCTGCTTAGACCTCTACAAACATGCTTGTACTCTTGTATAAGTTTAGGAGTTCATGTTTCAGACTTCTCTCACATGTTAATAATACTCTTTAGCTTGAAGGATTTGAGGCCAATGATTACTGTAATAGAAGCAGGACGTTTATTGATTGAATGATGTGATGCAGTGTTCATAGTACCTTGAAGGATGTGCATTCTGACCAGCTCCGCTCTCTCGGGACGACTGCGGATTTTGTGCTTGAGGAAGTTCTCAGTCTAAGAGAATACACGGACAGTTAATTACATAATGCCTTCTTTGTGTGTATGTTGGGTTTGTTTGGAGCTGGTCTCACCCGGGCTCTCTCCAGACTGCGGATCTGTCCATGGAAAGCCGCTGGACTTTTCAGAGCTGCCACAGACACACGTCATTAAAGCAGGATAAAAATACTGTTGTTTTTCTCACTGATATGGCACAGACAGAGCAAACATGTTTATTTTTCTAATGTCTTATCATTGCTGAGTGGAGCTGTTATCCTGTGTCTGCCCACGCTGTAGCTGCCGCTCAGAGGAGCCTTGCAACCGTGTGTCACTGTACAACTGTCAGGGCTGATAGTGTACAGCTGATACAACACATATCACAATGTTAATGATATCATTTGGACTGAGATGCAATATCACACATAAAGCAGACAGTAAATGATTACAGTACTAACTTTAGTATTTTTGAACAAATAACTTACTACTCTATTTCTACGAGGAAGAAGCTTCGTCTCCGTCAGTTTGCCATACAGGTCATGAATTTATGCAGGTCTTCATGTTTTGATCTCCAACACATAATTTGTACGCTCTACTTTGAATACTTAGGCATTTCCTACAGTCCTTTCACTTAAGAATTTGACAGAGCCTATATCCACAGGAAGACAAAACGCTTATAATTTCAAAAATGTTCTCTGTAAACATTGTTCAGTAAATGTGTGCATCCACATGGATCTACTCGTGTGTGTGGAGACGCAACTGTAGACAGCATATACGCAGTAAACTTTTTCTAATGTAAACAGACCCATCGGAGTGATTATGAAACTCCATGGATTTCTCATCGACGAGACAAAGAGGCGGAATTTATGTTAGTCGTGGTTTAGTCCTGGTATGAGACCCAGAGAGACCTGCTTTAGACCTGGTTTAGTCCTGATTTCGTGAGCTTTTTCTGGTCGTCTCCACGACTTCTTTACAAAGTCATTGGTCTAGATCTGACAGGACGAGAGCAGAAATGCTGTCAGTGAACGGACTGTTGCTGTCAGTCCAAAAACACAGACAGAATGGAAGATATTTCCTTGGGACTTTTCTCCATGTGTCCCTGTGGTTTGCAGTGAATCAGAGGAGTGTCACGGTCAGAACAGCGCAGGATTGTGCAGTTAAAGCCATTATGAGGTCAGTAGATTATGCAAAACATAATTTTAAGAAAAGCTGCAGAGGGGATATAACAAAGGAGCCGTGTAAACAGCGTTTTGAAATCTTTCCACTCTGGGACCTAGTTTCAAACAAATTCGTTTACAGACCCCCAAAATGGCGGCTTCATATGGATGATACGTGAGTCTAGGCTTGAGCTTGTCTTTGTGTGCATGGGGTCTTAGCACATTATTGGAGTAATGTTTGACCTGAAGTATTCATACGATTACTCACCACCTACTTTAATTAACATTATTAAGAACTGCAGTCTGACATTGAGAGCCAGTGGCTGGGTTCATTTGTGTGAGTGCAGCCCATTCAGGGCACAGCTGCCCCTCCACAAACAAGCTTGTGGTTTGTGGATACACAAATGTAGGGCAGGGCGATATGACCTAAAATCAATATTAGCTGCGCCACCGTGCCGCAGCGGTTAGCGCTCGTGCTTCACAGTAACAAGGTCTCGGGTTCGATCCCCGGGCCAGACGGGGCCTTTGTGTGTGGAGTTTGCATGTTCTCCCCGTGTCTGCGTAGGTTTCCTCCGGGTGCTCCGGTTTCCCCTACCACCAAAAACATGCACAATAGGCCAGAATGAATGAGAGTGAGAGAGTGAATGGTTGGTGGTGATGGAGGGGCCGATGGCGCAGAATGGCAGCCTCGCTTCCATCACCACTTAGTATGGCGTGAATGAATAATGTCTACAGTGCGGCGCTTTGAGAAACTTGGTAATCAGGCTTGAAAAGCGCAATACAAGTGTAAGCCATTATTATTATTATTATTATTATTATTATTAATATCATGATAACGATATATTTGACAACATAATTGACAACTGATAAAATATTTCAAAATCCCAGCTTTACTATTACCTATTTGATTATTTTT
>OMNZ01094850.1:0-16655 GCA_900303255.1 Lesueurigobius sanzi
CTATATGCACAAAGACTACACGTGACGTCCGACTGGACAGTAAGTTCGGGACGTACCTTCCGTCCCCTATTCATTTGCATTGAGTAGTTAGCATATCTCACACAAATGAAGACTAACCTCAAGATTTGTCAGCGGACAGCGAGTGACTGACACCATGTGACCAGCAGCTGGTTAAAAACATTATGTCGGATGCAACCACTTCATTGGAAGGAACCTCTGTGCTCCGAACAGGAGGTGTTTATGCCTCGAAGCTAACGGCTAACACCAAATAAAAAATTAAACTAGCACAAAGTTTTGAATGAGCTGCACAATAAAGAAGCGGCCTGTCAGCAGTTTAATTAGTATTTAGTTGTTTAAATTTTATATCGTTTCTATTGAACACTAGCCATTAGCTCTGAGATAAAAGTTCATACCTGGATGAAGACTGACGTTTCCTCCAGGTCAGTTTTCACATCCAACATGGCGTTTTTAACACACTGCCACTGACTTGCCATCAATGAATCGTTGTCCTCCACGTTATCTTCACATATTTTTAGATTTGTCTGAGCCCTGCTAAAAATTCAATGCAATTTGATGCAAGACGGAAATCCGCCCCCGGTCACCGAATCAGGAAGTTGGTCACGTGGGCTCACCGTGCATATAGCCCATAGGAGGAACTAGGCGTGAATAGGCCAAGGTGTTTTTCTAACATTTAGAACCAAGAGAGGTGGGACTTAGAGGTTAACTCCTACTGGTTTCTTCTTAAAGACCCACACGTGTGTCAATTCTGCTCCTTTGCTGAAGAAGTTCACTGGATAAAGAGCGAAACGTCCCATACTTCAATTACAGGGTACAGATGAAGACTGAAGAATCTTTTCCTTACTCATTAAGTTTCTTTTCTAAAACAGGAACATCAATCCTGTAGTGCCCAAATGCAGATGCACAATTAAGGGTGGTATATCTCATTATCTCCACTTTAATTTTGTCAATTTTATTCACGTTTTTAATGCATTTATTTGTTTAGAAAAATGCATTGGACAGAATTACATCACAGTCTCAAAAGGCAATAGTTTTAAGCTTCTGAGACATTCTCTGATAATCATGCATAAATCCTCTCAGGTGAAAAGGTTATCTTCTCTCCTCCTAAAATGACAGGTTGAGAAAGTTATCCACTTTAAAGTTGAACTTTTGCTTGAATGTTGTGTGTTGGCAGTGATCTTGACAGACTTGGACATCCTTAAATGTGTTCCCTTGCACAGGAGCTGTTTTGTGTGAGTGTATAAACTTACAAACACCTTTTTAAGCTCTTTGATTGTAGTGTTGCATGTACAGCCAATGGTGTGGCAGGACTGCTGTGAGGGGGCTGGGGTTGTGGTTTGCCAATAACAAATAGTGCTTTATAGTAAGGGTACATGCATTAAAGCATTCATCATGACTTCGTATATTCATGCATCATGAATTAACAGCTGTTCATTAGTTTTCATGATTAAATACTGATGAATCAATACAGTTAGATAAGACAATCAATTCATTATTGATCATGAGTAATTAATCATGTTCATGATGAATTCTTTCTTTCGTTCCAACTTCGGTGGCACTTCTGAACAGAATGTTGTTTTGTGCTCTTTTCTTTGAATGTACAGTATATTTGTAATAATTCATCAGAACAGTTCAACTCATGTTTTCTTGGGAACTTTTTAACACGTTGGAGACACTGCAGATGTGGCACGTTTTCTGTTGTTGTGCTGAATGATCTGACTGTATTGTATGAACTGTGTGAATAGACGAGCGGCACTGTAGCGCAAGACAAATTTCATCTTTGGGATAATATACTTCATCTTATCTTACAAACGAGATGCAAGGATAAACCTTTATAAAAACTTACCAGTAAAAATGAACTTATCATTAGTTCATCATGAGCTCATTATGAATGCGCCCCTTAAACTAAAGCGTTGCAGCTTTGATAACTTACAGTAAAAGATGAACCTATGCTTTAAGAAAGCAATTACAAACAGAATAGAGCTAAAAAAAATAGAGGTTTGCTGGTGTCTTGTATAACTCCACTCATTCCTTGAAGTTGTATTGATATCTTTGTATTTACTGCCTGTATCAAGGCTAAGCTGTTCAAAGAAGTATATACTGTATCTGTCATTCAGAAATTTGATCAAATGAAGTCACTATGAACAGCTAAACACTTTATATTGAAGTCCTAACTTCCTGCTAACTTTAGCCCAGTTTAAAACATTAACTGTCCTCTCTGTGAATGTTCTCCAGCAAAAAATCTCGTCATTTTCTTCTGTTTTATATTAGACAAATATATAAAACACATAAAATGTTATTTTTCAAATGTAATGTGAAGATCTCAGTCAATGTTTCCCCATTCATCTCAATGGACGCTGCCTCTGGTTTACCTTAAAAGGGGGCGTTAACCTTTTCGTTGCTCCCCTCATGCTTGTTATGTAGACAACCTTTGAGGGCCCCCCTGCAGTGCCTCTGAGGACCCCCAGTGGGCCCCAGACCCCACTTTGGGATCCACTAATCTAAATGCATGTGGTGTGACTGAGCATAATGCTGCGGTCTGTATCGGTCTTTGTGTAAATGACCACATGGTGCTTGTTGTTCTGAAACTGTCATTTTCCTGTTTTCTGTGTACAGCTCCTCCTGAGGCTAAGGTGAATTCTGAAGCAACACATATTCGCTGATTTTGCTGATGCTAGCTATTACCTCTTCATAATGATGTATATGAAGGCCCTATAATAACATGAGCTGAGATATATAGAACAACTTATTGTTGCCTTTGCACAGAGGAGTTTACTGAAGGAGAGTGGTCCACAAAGGCACTAAAGGAGCCATGTATCTGCATACAAGTGCGCGAGTGGTGTTGGGAGATAGATAAATGGTGAGGGGCATGAGCTTAGAGGATGTTTTGTTTCCCCGCTGAGTGCAGAGTGCAGAGGGGAGTTAAGGCATTCCAATCTGGCCTTCGAGTCCTGCGGTGCGCAGAATGTGTGGAGTGTGCGGGGCGATAGCTGACTCCATTACGGCCTGAATCTCAGGGTAGGCCTGGCATTGTGGAGGCAAGCGGGGAGGTTAATCAGATTCCAGCTTCTTTATGAATGCCTGCTATTTCTAAAGGGTCCTATGAATAGAATACTGTAAGCTGTCGGGGGAAAAAGGAACATGAAGTTGAGCTTGGTGCTTTTAAAGAACAAGGCTGATAAAGAATATTGTTGGTGTACATTCAGACAGATTTCATGCGCCCCTGCAGAAATCCAAATGAGTATTTTATGGAGGCCCGGTTATTAATTATCTGAGATTAAGAAATCGTCTTCCCACTCGGCTTCAGCTATGTTTCTCATGTCTGCTTTGTTTGCTGTTGAGGGTAGATTAGCTTAATTGTTTTAAGTATTAAATTAATTTTACATTGTGAGTCACTGACATTATTCTCCTGTTAACCGGCTGCTGTGCCATTTCTAAAAACAGAACAAAGCTGAGAGCTAAGGCTGCTGCTGCTCAAGTCAATCATTTTCTATGTTTTTTTTTATTTATTTCTGCTCAAAGCTGCTTCGTGATTTGTCATGAATAGTTATTCCATAGTTACAGTATGTTAGAGAGTGATTGATAACCTCCACAAAACAAAGCTGCATGCATTTGTGTTCAGTGTTGATTAAAACATTTACAGTATATTGGATTTCCTATTCTGTGGCGAAGAGAAATATGTTTTCACTAGTTCATAATTTCTTAAACACTTTTTATCTCCTCATGAAATATAGAAAGACATAACAGTTGTAGAAGCCACAGGAGTTTTTTTTTCTTTTCATTCTGCACCTGCTCACTCTCCTGTGTCAAAGCATAGGGACATTGACAGTCACAGTCTGCAATATGTAGAAGTACTGCAGGTGATGGGAACGTGGCGGCAGATGTAGTGACTCTTGATGCGATTTTTGTGAACCAAGTGCAGCAAGAGGCATTAAAACTTAACTTTTAAATATTCTTTATGTAAACAACTACAACAAAAGGCCATGATTTTCAAATGAAATGCTTCGTTACAACCTTTGGTCATGAGCAACAGATTATGACCAAATGGCAAAAGTGTTTTCTTTTTCTGCAGGGTGGCTGAATAGAGCATGCGATACCTTTGGAAGGGGCTTGGTGTAGAGCCGCTCCTCCTACTGGACCTGGTCACACTGACAGGACTCACTGAAGTACTCCTCACGATTGCTACGTCTGGGCATGTTTGCTTTGACCGTGACCTTGCCCAACAAAAGGTAGACATTAATGTTTGTTTTTACATGTCAGTAAGAGTTGCGTGATTGAACCCGCTTTATTGTTTTCTCTTGGACCCACCAATGAAAACAAACATGTTGTCAATGTTGAACTGTTCCACTCCTGAGCCTTGTATGAACTTCCCATAAGGAGGCAATAGGCATATACAGTAAATAGTACTTAGCAGTAGGGATGATAGTCCTTATTCTATATTCTTATTCTTTCACAGTTAACTGCTATTTGAGCCTGCAGCAGCACAGATAGGCAACTGATCTGACCGGGCCAACAGTTTATTCAAATGTGCTGAAATGAGTGATAAGTCTTTATGAATAAAGAATCTCCAACACAAATTCACAAAAGAATGTCCCCAAGAGGAAGCAGGATATTAATAGCCATCATAGTCTCAAAAGAAATCTGAGTGAACCGCGGTAACCAGCCAAAGTCATATTGTTTTATCATATTTTTCCAATGATGTATTTAGGAACTTTACTCCACGTGAGAGGGTCTTGCTTTTGATTTTAAATGTTGATCTCAATATCGGTAAATATTGGATATTGGCCACAGCAGTGAGGCACATATCAGATATCAAAGAACATTTTCATATCGGACCATCCCTACTTAGCAGGTTAGTAAACATGTATTCACATTTGTCATATTAGGGCTATAGTATCATAAATTCTGCGGCACCACAGATTGCATTGTCAATTTTATGGTTTGGGCTAGTGCCATAATTATGCCCTTCCACCCCCAACATTCCCAAGTTATTCATAGGTCCAAAAGAAGAAGCACTCCTTTCGGTTAAACTCTGCTGGTTCCCCATCGTATGCTAATAAATAACTTTACTGACTAATTATAGAGTCTGTTTGTACACACCAACTTTAAACTGTAACTTCGACTGACGGCAGAGCAGCCTGCCAAAGCCCTAAGAGTCATTTCCTTTCTTGGAAACAAGAAGCATCCAAGTAGCACATGCATGCAGCACTAGGATGAACTCCAACTGGGATTCACATCCCCTAAACACTCAAAGTGCTCTTGGCTCCTGACGCGCTCCCCATAATTCTCACTGAGCTGTAGGATAGAGACTAGGGACAATCAAATATGACTTTGAGAAGAATACTCTCTGTCTGCCATCAAGACAGTGCGCCCTAACCATGATTTACAGAGCAATAACCTGCGCCTAATAGGACAGTTCGCATTTCACACACTTTGTACAGAATCTCATTTCTTTGTGCTGCTAAATTCAACTAAGCCCCTCAGAACAACACAGTGCTTATATGGGAGGAGATGTGTTAACAGACAAGACAGTTCTATTTCCAGCAAAGGGGTATTTAAGTAGCAAAGATGAAGTGAGATGGAAAATCTTATTTCCATATGAGAACAGGGGGAAAACAGTCTGGCAGAAGGTGTAGAATTGTTAGAGCAATCATGGAGGTGCTGCAGCCAGGGCAGGGTCTGTACCGGAGGGGGGGTGTGGAGGGGGGATCTTCTCCTAAAACACATACAAATGAACTTGAACAATCACATGCAGCCACACACACACGCCGGCACACACACACACACACACACACACACACACACACACACACACACACACACAGATGCGGGGATGCACAAACAGTACTTAGTCTCAGAGGAGCAGACAGCCAGCACATTATGCAAACACGGGCTTTGTGTGCGTATGCCGCCGAACGTGTCTGTGTGCTGGAGAGAGAAATTAGACTGATTAAAAATCAGGGAGAAATCACAAACTGTTGGATGGTTCTCCTAGGGGCTAATTAGCATGTTGAATAGAGAGCGAAAACACACTGTTGAACAAATCAGGAAATATAGGTACGCTCATGATTTGTTTCTGAAAATCTAGTTTGAAAAATCCACCGTGTTTATATTTGAATTGCTAAAACCTTGCGACGACGACGACAACACACACACACACGCACACAAAAAAGTGCAGGAATATTTCGCCGCCTTTCCATTCCTTGCTCCCGCTAATACAATCAGTTTCTTGGCCGGGCTGCATGCATAATATCTCCCTCTGTGTTCCTTTGGGGGGTATAGAGTATATGAGAGGGCCAGAGAATGCAGAGCAGAGCAAGGGGTCAGTCCTTCGCCGAGAATAAAATCAGGTCTCTCCAGTCTGCCGGAGCCCAGGTAACAGCGGAGCGCATTTAGGAGCCTCGTGAGCAGGAAATGAACTATTGTTAGCGCACCATTGTTGGGCCGCACAATGGACACGGCGAGGGCTCGCGGTGGAGATGAAGTGAAATGACCCTCTTCACAAATCAGACTAAATATTTAATCCCAGGTGAATACGCTGCCATGTTTTGTCCTCGGTCATAAGGAGATATTACTTTAGTGGAGATAGTCCAATGTCAGCTCATTCTCATCACCTGATAAAAGACATCCTTAAAGGTTTCTATCTTTTATGAACTTTTCAGTGCACCTACCAGTGTCATTATAAATATATTAAGAAAAGACAGAGGCAGAGAGAGGGAAATATGTTTAATATTTAGAGGAAAAGTAATTCAATAATTAAAGAAGCTTGCATAGCCCAAAAGAAACAATGGTGAACAGGTCCGACCGCCGTGATGTAGTTAATTATAGTACGCAGGATGCTGTGTGCATGCATAAAATATCTGAAATATTCAACCGTGGCAATGGGATTGTCATGTTTCAGAGGTGGAGCACGAGGCACCAGATATCTATATGTGCTCTACGACACACATAAGCAGAGGACAAGACATGAAGTGGAGATTTGCATGTTAAAGGGGCTTCTCATCCTTCCCTCGGAGCACCGGCTTCCGACCTGGGTGGCATCAGATGTTGTAGGGTTGAACTGGGGCTTTGTCTAAATTTAACCACTAAAAAAAAAAGTAGTGTAGGTACAGAAAAGACAAAAAATATACTGTGTTTTTTAAGACAGGAATGATCTCATAATGGAGTAATGTTGACTAGTATTTCAATTATTTCTGTTAGTTCATATGTATGGGAGGTTCTAGCAGTGTTGTCATGATTCCAATTTTGGTACCGCATTCAAAAACCTTTTACTTTTTAAATGATTGCTGGATACATTGAGCTACTACTCTCAAACAGTGTCTGTCTTTATCTAATTTGTGTAGAAGATGTAATTTCACAATTAAAATGAGTTTCTTTCTTTCTGATAAGGATCAAGGTAATCCTAACAGAAGCAATTTCCAGCATTGTAATTCAGCAGAGACATTTATAGCCATATAAAGGTTTCATACCTGCTCAAATGAGTAACTAGTGTTAATACAAGGTTTATTCTTGAATAGTGTCTGGGAATTGATTATTTTTCAGCCTTAGGATGAAGTCAAGAACAGAATCAGTCAGAACTATTTTTTTTCTAACAAAGGGAAATGTGCTTCAGCACCAATTTGCTCTTTTTCTCAAGATATCTGTAACAACTGATAATACAAGTTCCACTGTGATGGACTGTACAGTCTTCACAGAGAGGAACAGGGATTGGTAATAGATTTGGAAACTGCTGTTTTTGTTTGAATAATGCATTATACTACAATACAGTTATATTGAGAGGAAATAAAAGAGGAAGTGCCAAGGCATTTGGTTTATGTTGAAGATACAGACATGTCTTAGGCCAGGGATCTCCAACCAGTAGCTCCGGAGCTACCAGACGGTTGCCAGCCCTTTCCAAGTAGCTCACCAAAAGCTTTCTACATTTCTACATACGCTTGATGAGTCAAATTTTAGATGCATCTTTTTGTTCTGAACAAAACATCTCCAAACATTTAGGTGAATATAGCAAAGTATAAAGCGGAAGTAATTTCCTTTTATTGTGCTGAATTATCATTATATCTAGCTACATGTGTTTCTTTGAAGTATAAGTAGCTAATTTTTGCTCACGGGGTGAAAATGGTTGGAGACCCCTGTCTTAAGCTAACTATGAATAAAACTAAATAAATAAATAAAACTGTGAATATAACTTTTTAGATTGTTATGGACAGTTCAGGGTGAAAGGCGTGTAGAGTGAGGAGAGACATTCAACAAATAGTTGGAAATGGGACTCAGACCCTTGTTACTGAGGAACATTTTCAATATGTGCAGCAGCCTTCACTAAACGTTAGCAGGCTGGAGTGCTCTTTGTCTTTTATGATGGTTCACATAAAAAGTAAGCAAGTGTAGTTTTACTGACCCCTTTGTGGCTGGAGTTAGTAAAGTACCGTGATGCGATATGCTCAGTAGGTCGTGTGTTCACTACAGGGAATAACACCCAGTAGTGAATGAGCTTCAAACTCTTGGGTTACTTGAGAATCAACAAAAATAACATTTACCTGCAAGTCTTTCCACTGCCATATTTCTTTGAGAGATACATTTGCACAGGGCTTGAAGCAGCAAACTTCACTTCAGCTCTGGGCACTCCACCTTTACCGCTGCAAGACTGAGCCAATGCCTTCACAGAGGTCTATGTTGTGCTTCCATATTCTGTATGTTTCAAGCAAACAGTATTTTTATGGTCCCACTGCTAGTGTCTGTTGCCAAACATCAACCAAGCCTGTTTTTCACAATTAGGTTGTCTTGTGCTCTCATGGCTTTCACTCCAAAGCCACAGGCTTCCAGGCGCACACTCTGCTTGCATGCCCGCCCCTGAGCCTCACATCAAATCATGAAAAGCCACTGTATTTTCCTGCGCGCTATTAATTCTCTGGTGCCAGCGTGGAAGGCTTACACCGTGTTTTGAGAAGAAATCCGATGTTTGCAATGACTGATTTCATTGGCCTCCTTAATCTGGGCTGCTGCTACATTTCTGGGTTTGTATATAAAACAGAGAGCATTTTTTGGAGGGAGAAAGCCACGAGCGATCCGGCGGGTCAACAGAGCACCTGTGCCTCATTAACCGCCACGCGTGTGTGCGCCACGAATGCTAAAGAATAAAAAAAAAACATGGGCATATGTCAACACCCACGGCACTGCCAATGCAACACGCTGGCCCGCTTTTAAAATAGGCACCAATCTGCATTTGCAAATGAACATCAAACAGTCATTTAAACTGTTGATCGCAATCATAAATCAAGCAAGAACTAATGAGCTTGTGACTGCTACAAAACGTGACCCAAATTTGCACCGCCACGCACCTCACCAAAACGAATCCTATTGTCCCAGATCACCCATTGTCTGTCTGCCACGAAAAAATAGTGTGTGTAACAAAATGTGATCCTCTGTAATTTCACACAGCAGGGAACAGTAGTGCCATGTTTTTCTTTCTTTTTTTTTTTAGTTGTGAAACAAACTTTCAAAAATAATTATGTTTCGTACAAAAATCAACACTTCACACTGTAAGTTTGGATATATTAAGTCTCAGATAAAGTGATTTAAAGAAGACATATCATGTTCCACCATGTTATAATGTTGTTCCCTCGTCAGAAACAGAGCAGCATTTCACTTCATTCACGCAGCTTTGAATTAATCTTGTTTGTTTTGCACTTACTTTTCTTCTTCCTGGTACAATTACATCATTGTTCAAAGCCCCAAACTGTCCTCCACATTTTTTAATCCAATAATCCAATATTGGATCAGCTCTGAGCCGTTCTGTCTCATAGCAACTCCATAGCGCTACTAGCCACATGTTTAACTCAAAGCTAATTGTTTATTTTTACCATGTGATCCCCACTCTTGTCTGTAGGGGGCGAACCAGGCCAAATCCTCGTCAGCCCTGGCACTATATGAATGATTTGAATTCATAAAATGTAAAATATCAATGCACAAACATCCTAATGAACGATTTTAATCCTCTTTTTAAAGATTTAATATATCTTATATATGTCCATTTAACAGATTACGACTCCAAAAATCTCCAAAAATGCTCTTCTGAACGCCTGCTTGATTCAGCTTCCACTAAAGAGCCGTTAATCCCTACACCACAATAAAACCCAACTCCAGAACTGCTCTCTTAAAATATTCATAGCAGAGTGGCAAAATAGTACACAATCACGCCGATAATATTCACAGACATAAAAGGCAGTGACAGCTAGACAGGAGTAGTGCGTAAAAGTAAATTATTTCACATGCCCTCTGGCTTGTACACACCGACTCTTTCGCTTAAATTGAACAGGTCTGCGAGAGCTGCGGGGCATGGATTCACCGCCTTCAATTCAGCCGACAGATGCACAAAACAGTCAATCTGTCTTTTGCGTCTGCGGCGCGGTTAATGCACTTTCCCCGACACACTAATATCCGCCGACAACAAGATGGGCCTGTCTGTTTTGCACACCGAACCCTGTTTCGTCGGTCAAAACAATGCAGAATTTGTCTTACTGTTTCCACCGTGTGGGAAGAATGCCCCTTCGTCTGACCAGGTTTTTCACATTCAAAACTGGGACAAATACAGTATTTGATATATATATATTTTCTCACTTTTTTGTTTTTCATAATTTTTCTCACATTTTTCTTGCATTTTTTCGTCATTATTCTTGTCCTTTCTTATTTTTTTTTGTTTCTTTTTTGCTGGGTTTTTTTGCAAGTTTTCTCACAATTTTCTTTTTGTTTTTCATAATTTTTGTCAGCTTTTTTTCGTAATTCTTTTTTTCATTTTTCATCATTCTTTTGTATTTTTTTCGTAATTTTTTCATAATTTCTCTCACTTTTTTCTTGCGTTCATCATAATTTTTCTCATCTTTTCTTATATTTTTGTTACTTTTTTGCAGGGTTTTTTTTTTCTCACGATTTTCTTTTTGTTTTTCATAATTTTTTTCATCTTTTTTCATCTTTTTTTTTCTATTTTTATCATTATTTTGTATTTTTTCTTCCTTTTTTCGTAATTTTTTCATAATTTTTCTCACATTTTTTTTTTGTTACTTTTTTGCAGGGTTTTTTTTAATTTTTCTCACATTTTTTTGTTTTTCATAATAAAAAAAATATATATATATATTTTTCCATTTTTCATCATTCTTTTATATTTTTTCTTTCTTTTTTCGTAATTTTTTTCATAATTTTCTCACATTTTTTCATCATGTTCCCTGTGTTTTCTTATTTTTTGGTAATTTTTCCTGTGTTTTCTTAATTTTTGGTAATTTTTCTTTCTGCATTTTTTCGTCACATTGTTTGTCTTGGTCAAAAGTCATAAAGTATCAAGTAAATATGCGGCTTTGGACATGGCACTGGTGAAAAACTGGGACAACTGGGACAGAGGTTGTGTAAAACTGGGACAAATGAATGGTTTCAGATAAATTCACCGGGACATGGGACAGAGGGGTCAAAACTGGGACTGTCCCGGGTAAACTGGGACGTCTTGTCACCCTAGTCTGATGTCAAAACAAGACGATGAATGTTGTTTAGGAGCACAGCATTTGCATGTAGGCTAATGCTAAAGCTAGTTTTGCATAATTGTACCGCTATGAAAACTTGCCGTGATAATTTATTCATTTCCAGGCAAGAGGGAGCGCATATACCGTATTAGAACCTGACTCCTTGATATATAATGATACATAATCCATATAACCCCCACCATGGCATGTTGGAGTTTCTCGATGCCTGCTCGAGGGCCCTGAGCAGTGAGATTGTGGGGTCAAGCTAAGCCTGAAAGGTCTATGTGCCTTCCATATGAAAGATGTACTAATCCTTTGAGCCATGTCTCTTAATGTAGTCACTTGAAGAGTTGATTTGCAAAAACAGGTAAGTGCCATTGGGGAGAAAAAAAAATCAATGCATGCTTGTCATTTGCGCCTTACCCAGAAGAGTCTTTTTCTCCTTCCATTGTGTGCTTTATTTACCAGAGCAGCAAAAGATTTATTTATTAATGTCCCCACGTTTTAGGAAAGGTTTGTTTATTTTTGACAAAAGTTGTTTTCTCCAAAGACTGTGTTTTTTGAAAGCTCCGATAGCCACCTCTCCGCATGTAGTCTGTTAATGTCCTTTCTTGGAAATGAAATTTCCTAGCTGTGTTTTTAATGACCAAATCCATTTCAGGGCAATAAAAATATGAAGTCTCTCCTTGATCAAATCCAGTCGACTGCAGTTCCACTTGTATATTGCCTGTAGAGCGCAGTAACAGAACAATGTATTTATTTTGTTGGGAGGGGGGGGGCATGTTTTTGCAAATTAACTCTTTACTTCATTATTATTGAGAGCGTTTGCGGTTTTATTTTTGGCACAAAATTGCAAAGGTAAAGAAGAGGGAAAAGTAGAGATTCGCCAACAACATATGATTTCCTTTCGACCATATCTGATCATTCCTCAAAATCTAATAACAAAAAAATTGGACACTGACATCTTCCTGAAGAAATAACCAACCAACAGTGGGCAAATTCTGTAATAAAAGGTAGTCATTTTTATGCCATCTTGCAGAAGCGTGTGTGGCAGAGTGGTTAGTGCATTCTGTCACTCAGAAAGGGCAGAGGCACTAACCACTTCTTCCTCTCTGGATTCTCTCCACAGAACAACGAATGGTGAAGCCAGCTCCTATATTTAAGTATGATATGTTCATTTAACATTTTTATGCAGGCTATATTTTTTCATGCAGTAAAGAGCCTATATGTATTTATTTATTTGGTTGGGACAGTGCAATTTATTGAACGGCTACATAATTCTGGAAAACCTAAGTCGACAACTTGCTAACTATGGGGGCATATGCTAGAATCAAATCACACTTGTGATTTGTCTGGGCAAATGTACTCAAGCCTCTCACCATGAAAGGCTTTGTCAACAACTAATGATCTTTTAGCAGCAGGAAGCATTAGAATTTACCTTCTTATCAGCTCCACCCATTTTTAGTCTCAACATGTTGAATAGCCTCTGCTGTAGTGAGTATTGGTGTCAACACGATGCATGTTAGACATTTGTCAGAATAGCCCCTATGGATGAACATGGGAATGAATCTGTCCCTTTGTCACTTTTAAGTCTTGAGTAACAGTAGCTGGGATAGGCTATAATGAAGAAATGAACCTTTCACTCTCAAAAGTGTGTCAGTCAATAGAATCAATGGCCTGGTGCAATATAAGAATGAAAAATGTGTCACTCAAACCTAAAAAAGAGCCGGCGGTTTGGCGTCCTAGAAACTGGATGTGTATTGGACCACAACCAGCAAACAATGAGGGCTTTTTTAAACTTCCATTTGAAAGGCAGCCCAATGATGATTTAAAAAAAGAAAATCGGGTTATTGGATTGGATAAAGCTATAACAACAATATTTCAAAACAGTGCCTAACATACAAATTGTTGTGAAGAACTACTGGTCCAAATAGGTTTGTCATGCATGCGGTGCCATGGCCTGTCTATCTCAATGGCAGTCTGAAAGTAGCCCTGTAAGTGGCACTGATCAGGTATAATATAGGCCCAGCTGCTGACAATAACAGCCTTCCAGCCCCTGAAGTTGGATGTGATTACCAAGACCAAAGCTGGCCATTTTCCCCTTAACGCCACATACATTCTGTGAAGGGTCTCTCTCAAGCCTAGTGCCTCTGCCAGGAATGCAAAAGAAATCATGGTCCATAAATACTTCTTTTTCAGATTGACTCACACAATAAATGCTCCTTTTTGATTTCCTTGTGGACCAGTTTATGTGTGTATTGGGCAGGCAGCAAAAGATGTGTGCTTCTCCTTTCACTTTTCACACTACCACTTCAAATATAGCGGTTTTAACTGGATTAAAGTTAGGCAGTGCCCTAATAGCCTAAGGGTGCATTCACAGCCCCCCTTTGATCCGAATCCTGAACGCGCTATCGGACTCTGATCCGGGCCAAAGAAGTGAATCCTGGTCCGGCTGAAAACGCGGATCTTGGTCATTTGATTTGTGAATGTAACTGGACCAGAGAGCGGACCAAAACCAGGAAGTGCCTTACGCCGTGAGGTCATGTGACTGTCCACATCAAAACAAACGCCACGAACAGTGATCGATATTGGGTCAAATATACCACGGACAGACGCGATGATCAGTGTGAGAGGACAGAAATATGACCACGCGGAAATATATTATCGTTTCTGATGTCTGCTTATAAATATTGCAAAGTCAGGAAGTTTATCTCTGGCTAAATGGATCAAAAACAGCGGGCAGCCCAGTCGAACCGAGTCCCAGGTGTGAATGCGTCCTAAGTCTGCAGTGCATGTACATGGACCCTGTTCTGTCCCCAGTGTCATGCAGCAAAGCTTAACATTAAAGTCTTTATTCGCTGAGGACGATCTTTGGACTAAGATCGAAACGTCCGACACTTCAGCTACAGAGTACAGATGAAGACTGAAGAATCTTGGCCTTAACCTTAAAGTTATTACATAATGGAGCATCATAGTCCCGCCCACCAGCTCGTCTGTACACGCACGCGCCTCAGTGCTGGAAGTAATAATCCCATTCAAAAAAATTTATATCAAATGTTTAAAAGAACAATAGCAGCTAATCAGTTACGAGGAGACATAAAACACACAATAATAAATTAAAATTGTATCCAAAACTTTATAAAGCTAAAAGTTATAAAAATATTTCGCCCTGTTTTCAGGTATTGGGTATTTTCTTGCTTGTAAAATATCCGTGCTATGGCTAGCTGTTGGGCCGCTACACTAGCAGTTAGCACATAGCTGATTAGCCTCTGTCGTGGTTTTAAACTCGTACAGTTAGAATTTTTTGAAAAGTCTATGTAATCTTTGAATGGGATTATTACTTCTGGCACCGAGGCGGTGTGTGTACAGGTGGGTGGGGCTATGATGCTCCATAACTTTAAGGTTAAGGTGCTCATGCAATAACACTAACCATTGGCTACATTGGCTTTACATTAAAGCCACACTGAGGAACATGGCTGGTATATGTTGAATAAATGGGGAGTAACTAAATACATACATTTAAAATGCATATTCAGAATACTCATTTTGAGTAACTGTATTCAGGTACAAATACTCTCTCATTTGAGGGTATTTTGAATACAGTTACTTTACAAATACCAAAGGAAAACATTGCAATATACTTAGTCATTGAATTTTAGCTTGTAAAAAAAAAAATAATAATAATAACCTTCAAGGAAGATCTGAATTTCCTACCAAAATTAAAATAAAGATTTTAAACGCCTTATGTCACAGTTCATGTGAGTCATGTGACCTGCTGTCAGGTGACTGGTCAAGTGTGCTCTAATTAAAAGTAAATATGGTTGGTGGCTGGTGTAAAAGTGTTACTACATACTTTTAATCATTCACCATATCCATACAAAAATATAATGCACATCAAGGTGAAAGTATTCTAAGTATTCAGAATACAGTACAATGATTGGGCAAAGTAAGTGAATAAGTTACAAAATACATTGATTCACCATAATTGCACTGTAAGTCTTTAGAACATGTATTATTTATTCACAGGACCAAGCCACAACCTAATGTGTTTGAGGAGTTTATTGAATTGACAGAATTCTGTAGTCGTGATGGTGGACAGATGAGACTTTGGATGGGGGCTCTGTCTCCGAAAGAGCTGGTCTGCCCGGCAGCTTCAGGACCCCCCCTCTGAGCAGGAATCAGCGCTGAAAGACAAAACGTGAGAACTGGGAAGGGAGGGTGGGGTCGACAGATCGAGCGAACAGAATGAAGGGCTTGGCTGGTTATAAAGGGGGGTGATTAGAGGTGTGGCAGGTCTGAGGGAGTGGCTTGAGGAAAGGAGGTTGAGACCAGGTCCCCTCCTGAACCTCAGTTAATAGATATTAACTATGTATTATGTGCTGTTTTTTAACAGTTTGCTATTTATGTCGTCATGTCATGGACTAGTCTTGTCATGTGTCCTACTAACTATTGTATGTGTTGTTGTTTTTCGTGTGAATGTATTTTAGCACTTTTTTACATCATGGCCAGGGGACTACAGATGAAAAACAGCATTCTGGCTAATTCTGGCTTGTTTTAACCAAGTCTAATCATGTGTTTTATGAAATTGCACTGTCCCCTTTCAAATAAACTAATCTAATCTAATTTTAAGACAAGTATTCAGTATTCTTTAACTGAATACAATTTCAAAGTATTCTCCCCAACACTGATGTTGAGTAACTTTACAGTGGCTCAGATGGTAGAGCTGGTGGCTTTGCTTCTAACAGAGTTGCGAGTCCTTTTTTCAAGATACAGTATGTTTCATTACTAACACCAAATGTAATGAAATGAATGCTTTTATTTAGTGTATTATTAGATGGATTGAATGGCGTTAAGACAATTGGCAAATGGAACAAGCTTTTGATAATGCAAAATTGTGTAAGTTCTTTTCAGAATTTGTACATTTTTACAAACAGCCCCGAATATTAAACAGTAAAACCAATCACAGAAGCAAGTAAGACTATTATCACACAGCTCTGCACTAAACCTGAATTAAACCGGTCTGGATTTATCTATTCATTGCCTACTACTCCATGCCGCCAGTCGGACACGCTCCACCATTTGAAAACCCCTCCTTTAGATAACACATCGCTCCACCAAACCATTACAGACTGA